>SJYC01076522.1:0-75972 GCA_006408675.1 Madoqua kirkii
ATGTTGTTGAGGTTAGGTCTGTTGTCGTATCTTCTAGTTCACAGAGTCTTTCCTTTTCTTCTGTTCTGCTACTGAGCTTTTTCTTTTGGTTACTGTCGCTTTCAATTCTAAACTTTCCTTTTGGTTCTTCTTTATATCTTCTGTGTCTTTGCTGAGACTATTTTTTTTCCTTTTTTTTTTCAAATGTGTTCATAGTTGCTTGTTGAAGTATTTCTATCATGGTTGCTCCAAAATCTCAGATAGTTTAACATTTCTAACATCTCAATGCAAATTTGAGTCTATTGACTGCCTTTTTTTTCATTGAGTTTGAGATCTTCTTAATTCTTGGTACCACAAGTTATTTTTTAAATTGAATCCTGGGCATCTTGGGTGTTACGAGATTCTGAATCTTTTTTTTTTATATCTCTTAACTAATAAATTTTTGGCTGCGCTAGATCTTTGTTGCTGTACCTGGGCTTTATCTAGTTGCATGGAGTGGGGGCTACTGCTCCTCATTGGGATTGCCGTGGCTTCACCTGTTGCAGAGCATGGGCTGTCTCTTATACACATCTCTGCACCACACAGTATATGGGATCTTCGTTCCTGACCAGGGATCCATGTCCCCTACATTGGAAGCACGAAGTCTTAACCACTGGAAATCAAGGAAGTCTCTTTTCCTGTCTTTTTTTCCCCTTTTTTTCTATTCTTCATATCTTTGTTAGGGAAAAAGAGATGCAGTTTTTCTTTTGGTAACTTTTCGGTTCAGTTCAGTCGCTCAGTTGTGTCTGACTCTTTGCAACCCCATGGACCGCAGCATGCCAGGTTTCCTTGTCCATCACCAACTCCTGGAGCTTGCTCAAACTCATATCCATCGAGTTGGTGATGCCATCCAACCATTTCATCCTCCATCTCATCCTCTGTCCTTCCTTTCTCCTCCTGCCTTCAGTCTTTCCCAGCATCAGGATCTTTTCAGTGAGTCACTTCTTCTCATCTGGTGGCCAAAGTATTTGTACTGTTTACTCTTGGCGAGGGAAATGGCACCCCACTCCAGTATTCTTGCCTAGAGAATGCCATGGACGGAGGAGCCTGGTGGGCTACAGTCTACTGGGTCGAAGAGTCGGACACGACTGAACGACTTCACTTTCACTTTCACCTCTGGTTCTGCATTTGCATTTATGTGGGCCCCTTCGTGGATCACAGCCTTGTCATGGCAAATGGGCCTGTGTAACTCAGTGACGCTAACAACAACTTTATGTTGGATGAAGTTTTTATATCATTCTTATTTTTTATTATTATGATTTAAAACCTATAGATTATCTTTCTAGCCTTTCAATGGTTACCTTCAAATTTTTAGCATATAGATTTAACTATATATTTTTCAAACAAACTATAAAATTCTTCCTTATCTCTCTTTTCACTTTCAAGAATTTAAAGATATTCTAGCTGTGCATTGAACATCACCCCCTGCCCATCATCTTATTGTTGGCTTTAGTTTGGCTTGAAAAAAATTAATATTTTATTATGGAAAATGTCCGCTGCACACAATAAGAAGGAGAATAGTGTACACATTGCCAGTTTCAATAATGATCAACATTTTGCCAATCTTGTCTCACTTATAATTCCTCACTTCTCCCCCACCCCAATGTATTTTAAAGCAAATCTGAGGCATCATGCCATTTTATTCATGAACACTTTACTATGAAAAAACATATTAAAAAGCATAACTTCAGCAGCAATAAACACACTAGAAAAGTAAGAATAATCCTTCATATCATCTAGTACCCAACTTGTCTTCCAATTTCTCTGACTTTATCAAACATGTCCAATAGTCATTTGGTTTATTTGAATCTGGATGTACAAGGCCAATCTCTTGAATTTGGTTGGCGTGTCTTTTCTTACCTATAGTAGTTTTTTGTGTGTATGTGTTTTAGAGTTGGACACTATTTAGTGACTAAAAAACAGCAATTTATAATGTAATTGTCCTAAATATTTTTCTATATTTACACACATTTAGAACATATTGGAAAGTGCTTCATCTATAAAACATAATGTAGAAGATACAAGGAAGAAAAGTCTATTGTGTTAGTTACATGCTTGCTTACTGTTCTTTCTTCCTTTCTGATGTTGCAGAATTCTTCCTTTCATTGTTACCTTTTTGTGCAGAGAACTTCTTTAGCCATTCTTTCAGGCTAGGTCTCCTGGCAACAAATTCTCTTAATCTTCCTTCATCTAAGCGTGTGCTGATATCTTCTTTATTCCTGAAATAGGTTTTCACTAATATATGACTCTGGACTCACTGTTTTGTCTTTCAGTATCTGAAAAAAAGATCTTCTTTTTGTTTTCTGGTTTCTGGCAAGAAATCCACCGTCATTCAAATAATCTTCTCCCTTAGGTAAGATAAGATTATATTTCTGGCTGATTTTGTAAAGTCCTTTGTTTTAAGTTTTCAGGTGTTTAATAATGATGTGTCTTGGCTTGGATTTCTGTGGCTTTGTTATGTTTTTTACTTTTTGAATCTGTTGGTTTATGTCTCTTTTCAAATCTGGGAAGTTTTCAGTTATCATTTCTCCAAGTACTTTTTCAGCCTTACCCTTTCTCCTATGTTTCTGGGACTCTGATGATGCAAGTGTTAAATCTTCTTCCTGTAGTCCCCAGTCCCCTGGCCTCTCTTCATTTTTGTGTTCAGTCTATTTTCTCTCATGTTGTTGAGGTTAGGTCTGTTGTCGTATCTTCTAGTTCACAGAGTCTTTCCTTTTCTTCTGTTCTGCTACTGAGCTTTTTCTTTTGGTTACTGTCGCTTTCAATTCTAAACTTTCCTTTTGGTTCTTCTTTATATCTTCTGTGTCTTTGCTGAGACTATTTTTTTTCCTTTTTTTTTTCAAATGTGTTCATAGTTGCTTGTTGAAGTATTTCTATCATGGTTGCTCCAAAATCTCAGATAGTTTAACATTTCTAACATCTCAATGCAAATTTGAGTCTATTGACTGCCTTTTTTTTCATTGAGTTTGAGATCTTCTTAATTCTTGGTACCACAAGTTATTTTTTAAATTGAATCCTGGGCATCTTGGGTGTTACGAGATTCTGAATCTTTTTTTTTTATATCTCTTAACTAATAAATTTTTGGCTGCGCTAGATCTTTGTTGCTGTACCTGGGCTTTATCTAGTTGCATGGAGTGGGGGCTACTGCTCCTCATTGGGATTGCCGTGGCTTCACCTGTTGCAGAGCATGGGCTCTAGGTGCGAGCACCTCACTGGTTGTGGCGCACGGGCTCAGGGGTTGTGGCGCACGGGCTCGGGGGTGTGGCGCACGGGCTCGGGGGTTGTGGCACACGGGCTGAGTTGCCCTGCCACATGTAGGATGTTCCCTGACCAGGGGTTAAACCCATGTCCCCTGCATTGGCAGACAGATTCTTAGCCACTGAGCCATCAGGGAAGTCCCCTGGATCTTTTCAGCTTCTGCTTTACCTTTCTTTGCCAGCACTCGAGAATGGGGATGAGGGGCGTTGCATTGTTACTGCCGGGTGAGGGTTAAAGTCCAGGTCTCCCATTTAGCCTCCTTTGATACTAAGATGTAGGGTCCTCATCACTGATGGGTGAAGGTCTGGCTTCCCACAAGGCCCCCATGGATGCTTTCCTGGCTGGAATGGGTAGACATGCTACTGATTCCCACATGGCCTCCGCTGACACCCTGGGGAGTGCGGTTTCCTCTTGATCTCTGGGTGGCAGTGAAAGTCCTCTGACAGTACTCCCGTGGGGAGGGTGCTTTTTTCCTGCTGGGTGGGGGTGGAAGTCGTGTTTTCTGGTGGGCTCTATGGACACTGCAGGCAGGGCCCAGGGCTCCTTACTGCCTGAAGGGCATGATAGTCCCAGCTCCCTACTTGACCTTCTTTCACATCATCTTCGTGGGAAGGTTGTGACGCTTCATTACAACCTGGTGAGGGTGACAATCTGGGTTCCAACATGGCCTTAGTTGCTCTGAGTGGGAGTGGTATTTGGCTGAGGTTGAGAAATTATTATCTCAGAGTGCTCTGTCTGGCTTGCCTGCACATGTGGCTAGAGAGAAAACACCCCCTTTCGTTAGGGTGAGTTTTGTTGTTGTTTTTGTGTGTCTGTTTTGTTCTGTGTCCATTGGTACTTCCGGGTTACTGGCTTCTTCAAGCTCCAGGTCTAAAAATTTGAGACATAAAGAAAACCCAGCATTTTGTTGTTCCTTGGAACCAGAGACCCATAGCTAGTCTTTTTTCTTTTCTCCATCTTTTACGTTTGTTTTATATATAACATCTGGGGATTTTAATTATATTTAGTGCAAGGAATTGGCAAATGTGTTTACTCTATTTTCCTGGAAGTCCTAATTTTCTTCTTACATACATCAAATGGATATTCCAGCAGACTATGTATGAAGCCAAACATTCTTATGTATGCTGTGTCTAAACAACTCTTGTTGATCCTCAAATGTTGTGACTCCATTTCTCTTTAATATTATAATACTGTTTACTTAGTCAAATGCTGTTATATCTGCCCACTGAAAAATTTTAAGTTTCACCACCTAATGTATTAGGTTCTCTAATACACATGTTAAAACTATGTAAACAATACAAAGACTTTCAAACATTAACTGGATATTCTTAAACTTCCTCTTAAACATGGAGAGAACAGTTGGTTAGCTCATGCAAGCTGAGGTTAATACTGTCTCAGTTTGCTTAGAGTAAGGAGATGGGAAATTGGGACATAGATTCCAGTGCTGCAGGTGACCCCAGTGGCAAGGGAAGGGGCATTGGATTATGATTTAGGGTCGCTACAGTAGTAGGGAACTCTAGATTCATCCCTTCAGATGGGGCTGCTTGCCACCCCATGTCATCTGCATGCAATCCTTTCATCATCTTTCAATCATACCTCTTGTTTCAGGTAAAGCTCTACAGTACACAACTAACATGCTTCTCTGGTTGATTGGATTCATCTAGTTTATTTAATGCCTGACTTCTGTGTCTGGTTATTGACCACAGCATCAATTCTAACGACATTCTAAAGATGGAAACTCTTAACTGGGTGATGTTCCAGAACATGGATGTGACAGGCTAGATCTGGATGAGAGCAAGTTCCAACTCTGCCTGTGGCAGCTGGTTCCTTGGCTAAACCTCAGGTTGAAAGTGAAAATGTTAGGTACTCAGTCATGTCTGACTCTGTGACTCCACAGACTGTAGCCCACCAAGGTCCTGTCTCCATGGAATTTTCCAGGCAAGAATACTAGAGTGGGTTGCCATTCCCTTCTCCAGTGTATCTTCCTGACCCAGGGATCGAACCCAGGTCTCCTGCATTGCAGGCGGATTCTTTACCGTCTGAGCCACCAGGTTATTCCTCTGAACTGAATAGGCCACTGTGAAGATTCAGTTTATGCCATTTTTATGGCAAACTTTGTGTAGATAGTAGTTATCTTCATTTTCACAAGCCTTTGTGTCACAGATTTATTTTCAGCTTTGGTGACTCCATTTTTTGTTGCCTCTGTGATGAACATGATTGCCTCTTTTGTATCTTTCCATGCCTCTGACAGTTCAAACTCCTGACATTCTGTTTATTTTTCCACCGTGACATGAAAATCAGACTTTCCTTGGTTTCCTTGAGACCATGCAATACTTACTAACTGAAATGTCTTCTCTTTTTTTTTTTTTCAAGAGAACTTTCCCATGTACTGTTATCCTCTTTTTTCTATGATGCTTTTTTACTTTTTGTTTTTGCTGTAGGAAATTTTCATACCCTGCTGCTTTTTGTTCTGTTTGTCTCTGACTGGGGACCATTCAGTGCTCATCTGGTATTTGTCCCCCAATCCTGTAGGTAAATGCACTTTGATTCTCTTCCCCATTTATCTTGGCATCTTTTGGTAACCTCCACCTGCAAGTGGAGGCCTTTGTGCTAATTCTTTTTTTTTCTTTTCAGCTTCTTTTTTACTTTTTGTTTTGCTGTAGGAAATTTTCATACCCTGCTGCTTTTTGTTCTGTTTGTCTCTGACTGGGGACCATTCAGTGCTCATCTGGTATTTGTCCCCCAATCCTGTAGGTAAATGCACTTTGATTCTCTTCCCCATTTATCTTGGCATCTTTTGGTAACCTCCACCTGCAAGTGGAGGCCTTTGTGCTAATTCTTTTTTTTTCTTTTCAGCTTCCAACGTATCCGAAGAGTGTGTAGTGGAAACTGCATTCATGGGCAGCCTTCTCTGAGAGCCTTGAGTCTCTCTGAATGTGTTGAAATCCTCTATCACGGACCAGCTCTAAAGAGGTAGGGGTATAGCCTGTATCTTGGGGTTTTGGTTGGTTCCTTCATTGTGGGGGAGAGATGGCCACTTTATTGAGAAGGTTAGTCCTTTTCTTTCTTTTCTTTTTTTTTTTTGATTTTTGGCTGTGCTGGGTCTTTGTTGCTGCGTGGGTTTTTCTCTAGTTGTGGAGAGTGGTGCTACTCTCTAGTTACAGCATCAAGACTAAAGCAAGTGGAAAGAGAATTCAAGGAGATGAGTCATGGACTTCTCATTCAGGAGCACAGGCTCTAGAGCACAGGCTCAGTAGCTGTGGTGCACGGGCATGGCTGCTCCATGGAATGTGGGATCTTCCAGCGTCAGGGATAGAACCCATGTCTCTGGCATTAGCAGGCAGATTCTTTACCACTGAGCCAACAGGGAACACTGAGCCTTTGTTTTCTAAGTTAGCATGCATATTCCTTCTGGGTCATGTGTGCAAAGTGGGCGTGCCTCCCAGCCTCACACTTCCCATCAAGGAAGCCTGGTCAGATAAATGAGACTGTTGTGTGGCCCCTCAGTGTTCTCTCAGGCTGGTCTGATTCCACTTCAGTTAAGCCAGTGAGAAGTGTGGGTGGGGCTGGTGGAGTCAGAGTCCAAATGGGTGTCCCTGTTCTCCCTGCTGCATTTTCGCCTTCCACCCCCCAGGGACTGGATGCCCCTCCAGGCCTGAGACGGGGGCAGGGGCAGCCTTCAGAATCTCCTCTTAACAACCAGGCCCCCAAAGGATACTCATGACTCACCTCCTTGAGTTCTCTTTGCACTTGGTGTTGTCTTTATTTTGTATCCTTTTTTTTCTTTAAAAATGTTTTGTTTATCTTTAGTTACACTAGGTCTTCATTGCTGTGCACAGGTTTTTCTCTAATCGTGTCAAGTGGGGCTACTGTTTGTTGCGGTCCGAGGGCTTCTCATTGCAGTGACTTGTCTTACTGCCAAGCACAGGTTCTAGGGCACAGGTTTGAGAGTTGTGGCCCACTGGCTTAGTTGCCCCAAGGCATGTGAATCTTCCTGGACCAGAGATCAAAACTGTATTCCCTGGATTAGCAGGCAAATTCTTAACCACTGGACAACCAGGGAAGTCCCGATTCTTTTTATTCTTGAAAAACTATCTGGAAAGATAGTTTTTGTAAAGATAATATATCCCAATAGTTTTTGTAAATGTAATATATAAAAAGATATAATCCCACCAACTGTTAAAAGAAATACTCCGGGAAAAACTGCAAGAGAACAAAATGCATCTTTGTTTTTCTTCATTGTCCCGTTCCCAACTTCTCCCAGCCAGTCTTTTAAGGGTAAGCCTCCTTGTGACCTTTCTGGTATCCTATTGCAGGGCCCACTCATACTGTCCCACCCCTGTACTAAAACCTGGATTTTTAATAACTCAGGCCCCTGCTTGTTTCAGGATGATCAAAGGCTTTCATTTCAGCACCTTCCAGGGAAGAGGAGAATTTCAGCCCTGGTCTCCTTGATTATAATAAGCCCATCTCATGGCTGTCTGATGACATGAATTTCAAGCTCTGTTTAAGGCGAGTGCTGGAGTTACTTTTAGATGTAGCAAGTTCTGCAAATCACCATTCTGGTGGCTACCCCACCCTGTTATCCACAGGCTAGTACACCTTGTCAGGGATGCTGTGCTGTGAGTTGGACCTCTTTGCAGCTTCCATCGATAAGGGCCAAAAGGCAATGAAATTCTTGGTGTCCAGAAACTTCCTTGTATCCCTCTTTGACGTCCCTAGGGAGGGGATTGGTGAACTGTAAAACCTGGTATCCCCATGACCTAGCATGTAGGAGCCATTCCAAACGATTTTCCGAATTTAATTGATCCTAGGAGACAGTGTAGGGTTTCCCAGGTGACTCAGTGGTAAAGAATCCGCCTGCCAATGCAGGAGTCTCAGGACACACGGTTCGATCCCTGGGTGGAGAGTATCCCTGCTCAGGCGACCTGTGGTCTCAGGCAAAAAGAGTGAAGAAAGAACGCACCTTTGCCGTTGGGGTGATGCCTCCCCCGGGCCGCGCGGTGGCGCTGCAGCTCCGCGAGGCCCGGATGGTTCCGGGGCTCAGGGACGCGCAGGCTTCTCGGGACCCAAGAGCTGCGGCGGCGACGCGCGGGGCTGCCGCGGAGAGTGCGGCGGGCGGACCTCGGGGCAGGTCGCTCCGATCGCTCACGGTCAGCCTGTGCGCCTCCCTGGCCTCTCGCTCCCGGGCCGGGAGGGATTGATCGCGCCCGCGGATCGGGCCCGAGGCAGCAGGACGCGGACCTGGGGACGGCGAGACCGACCGCATCGGGGCCGGGTGACCCCTCCCTGCCCCACCACGGCCCTGCCGGGGGCCCTGGCCACGACCCTTACCCTCCTCGGAGCCCAGCCTGTCTCTGATCGGAGGAGAGACCGTGTCCTCGGTCGTGGAAGGGCCCGGGTTCTGTGCTCCGATCGCGGCGGTGTCGGTTGCCCCGCAGGCTCTCTCACCTGTCACCCTGGCCCTTCTCTGCTTGGATGGCGTCTTCCTCTCCACAGCCGAGAATGACTTCGTGCAGCGTATCCGGGAGGAACTGGACCGCTTCCTTCTGCAGAAGCAGCTGTCAAAGTAAGCTGTTGTGAGAGTGGCGCTCGCTCTCCCGCTGGGAAGAGCAGTGTTCACCCCTAGCCTCCTTGCCCTTTTTTGTCCAGTGGTGCATCTAAAGTAACTGGGCTCGCAACTCCCTCTGATCTTGGCCTTTAGGTCTAATAATCTGCTGCAGTCCTCTCCCCGCTGCATCTTTCCTGGGTAACACCAAGCATCGCCCGAGATGGAACAGCCCACCCCTGGAAGGAGGATGGGGCCACGTAGTTCCCCGTCATACCCTCTATGGGCAGGTCCATTGCAGTCAGCCTGGGACCCCAGGGGCCAGAGCGAGCCTAGGTTCAAGCCACCGTTAAACCAGGAGTGGACTCCGCGGAGGTCAGGCCTGAGGGCTGCTCCTGGAGCTCCTATTCTACTCTCCTTCCCATCCCTCCCCAGGGTGCTCCTGTTTCCCCCCCTCTCCAGTCGGCTCCGGTACCTGATCCACAGGACAGCAGAGAATTTTGACCTTTTGAGCAGCTTCTCTGTTGGAGAGGGCTGGAGGAGGAGGACGGTCATCTGTCACCTGGACATCAGGTGTGTATTCTGCCGCCTGGGAGGCCCTTCGTTGGTTCTCCCCCCGGGGGTGGTCTGGTGAGCTGGTCAGCCTCTGGGAGGGAATCAGGGCTGGGTGACCCCCTCTCTCCCCAGCCTCAGTTGCTTAGAGTCAGTGCTGCCTTCTGCTAAGCAGGGGAGTAGAGGTGCATTGTTGATGGAGTTCCTTTAGCAAATTCAGCTTATGCACGTTGGGCCAAAAGAGAGAGGGCTGTTTAAATAGTGGGGATGTCCACCAGCATTGCTCTCAAGGAGCTTGGGCCCTGCAGAGGCCATGGAACGTGAAAGCTCATCGAGCAATTCGCTCACCGGTCTCCATGTACATCTCGCAGGATCTTATCATAATGTCTATAATCCTAGCCTTTAAAGTTACATACTTTTCTCTTTTTTTGATCTGTTTTAAACTTTTTATTTTGTGTTGGGCCAATTAACAATATTGTGATAGTTTCAGGTGAACAGCAAAGGGACACATATACATGTATCCATTCTCCCCTAAACTCCCCTCCCATCTAGGCTAACATATAACATTGAGCAGAGTGGTGCATGCTATACAGTAGGTCCTTGTTGGTTATCCATTTAAAATATAGCAGTGTGTACATGTCCATTCCAAGCTTCCTAACTATCCCTCCCACTTATCCCATTGTGTGTGTGTGTGTGTGTGTACTATGTCCCTTCAGTCATGTCAGACTCTGTGACCTCATCCCATTATCAGCCATTCAAAAGAGTGAAATAATGCCATTTGCAGCAACATAGATGGGCCTAGAGATTGTCATCCACGTTACTGCAAATGGCGTTTCTTCATTGTTTTGAATGGCTGATAACAGGATGGGGTCGCAAAGAGTGGCACATGATCTATCTGCAATACAGGAGAATTGGGTTTGATCCTTGAGTCAGAAGGATCCCCTCGAGTAGGAAACGGCAACCCACTCCAGTATTCTTGCCTGGAAAATCCCATGGACAGAGGAGCCTGGTGGGCCACAGTCCATGGGGTCGCAAAGTATCAGTCACAGCTGAGCTACTAACACACACACACACAGATTGTCCTATAGAGGGAAGTAAGTCAGGCAGAGAAGGAGAAATATCATATGATATCCCTTATATGTGGAATCTAAAAAGAAATGATACAAATGAACTTACTTACAAAACAGACTCAGACTTAAAGTTACATACTTTTCTAATAACATAGTTTCTGAATGCTAGTTACTCAGTGCACCCTGTAGCAAGTGAACTCAGCTGTCTTATAGTCAGTTTATAACACTAGAGGAAGAGTTGACCGCTTTGTGCTTGTTCAGGGCATCCCCTCTGATGGCTTATTAAGCTGTTTTCCAGGGTCACTGTGGCTTTGGTTTTTGCCTGAGACTGACTCAAGAGCCTCAGGCCTGAATGGCAGATAACTCCAATAAACCATTCTCCTTGGGGCTCAAGCACCGCTCTGATCAGTGCCTGCTCCTACTCCAGGTTACCCAGTTCAGACGGATTCTCTGGCCCCTGCCGCCCTCCTGCCTCCCACCCTAGCAAGTACCGAGGTCCTCGGAAGCCCACCGCAAGCCAGGGAGCGGCTGCTGGTCCCCGAGGGGTGAGGGCTGGCCGGTGGCATCGTGGACGCAAGCCGACCAGGCCTTGTACGTGCCCCGGGTGCTGCGCCAGCAGGAAGAAGGAGCGCTGCCCGCTCCTGCAGAGCTCCAGGGAGATGCTCCAGCTGGCGGGCTCTCAGAAGAACCAGGAGATACTGGTGCTGGGAACCCCATTTCCAATCAGGAACTTCCCATGTCGGTGACTCAGGCAACAGAGGACCAAAAAGGCCCTGGTCAAGGCTGTGAGAAAGAGTCGTTGCCAGACCCATTGGCTGCTGAACCCTCAGGGCATGAGAGCCACGCAGGGACTGGAGACAGGTCGGAGTCAGCCGCACAGCTGGAGCCCGTGCTGCAGCTGGACTTGGAGGAGAGAAATGGGACTGAGCTGGAGAGGAGCCTGGCAGCAGAGGAGGAAGTAGAAGAGGAAGAGGTGGAAGAGGAGGGGCCAGGCAGCTGCCCCGAGGACGATTTCAGTGAATTGCTGCAGGAGGTGATGAGGCTCTTAAGCCTGGAAAAGGGAGGGTGGAAGTGAGGTGGGTGTAGTTGAGGGTGGATGGGGCGGAGGGTCAAAGTGTATGGGGGTGCGGGTGTTGAGTGATAGTGGTCCCTTAGGAGACCAGTACTCAGAGGGAAGGAGGCTCAGGATCTGGGGTCAGGAGTGTGGATTGGATCCCACCTCAACCAGGTTATTTGGCTTTTCTAAGTTTCAGTTTCTTTCTCTGAAAAAATAGCAGGTGCTAATACACACTTCCCAAGGGAACACAGTGCTTCAGAATGGACTACAGCCACTGGTCATCAAAATTACTCTTCTGCCTGAAGCTATGTCTTACAAATCTCTTGTCCTTGGAACCGTGTGTCTGTCCCTGAGCCTGGCTGCAGTATCAGTTGGGAGGGCAGACAGCCTGTATCGCTATTTTACAGATGAAGGACACCAGAAAGCCTTGCTCATCATCACTTTGTTAATGAGAAAGGGAAAGATCCTGGGCCTGCCTCGCTCTGCCTCTTACTGACAGCAACTTGGGGCAGAATTACTTAATTCTTTGGCTTAGTTTACCCATCTTAAAGTGGGCCTACGGAATAGAGTTTTGGGGATTTTGTGAAACACAGAATGCGTTGGTGTCAGTCACCCACTGACTCCCCTAAAACATACTCCTCCATCTCGTGGCCCAGTCTGCCATACTGCTATCTTTCCCAGACTCGTGCCTGGGGTGCTCACCTCCGTGTCAATGGAGAAGCCTGTGGGACTCTCAGCATGGGGTTTTGAGAGCACTCACTCAGAGTCTGGTGTATCCAAGCTCCCCTCACTAAAGGGTCTGATCTTTCCCAGATAACGAACAACCTGACCCAGAAGGAGATTCAGGTAGAGAAGATCCACGTGGACACATCATCCTTTGTGGACGAGCTGCCTGGAGAGAAGGATTTTGCGCACGTGGTGGAAATCTATGACTTTGAACCGGTCCTCAAGACTGAGGACCTGCTGGCTACCTTCTCTGAGTTCCAGTGAGTGCTGGAGAGGCTTTGGAGTGGAGATGGTGGGTGGGGAGAGTGCTTTCTTTCTGGAGGGGAGCTAGGACAGGGTTTTGTGTGGGGGATGCTTGCCTGCCCCTCCTTCAGTGCCTAGCAAGAAAGGCAGAAAGTAGGTGTGGTTGCTCTGGGTGCCATGCTCCCGGGCAATTCAGCTTGCTGGTCGTGACTGTGTGGAGAAGGAAGACAGCTGAGTTTTTGGTTGTGGACAGCTTTTGGAGGCTCAAGACCTGGACCTACTGGCAGAGGCAGCGGACCTCCAGCCTAGCCCCCGGCATGCCCACATGCCAGCCATGACCCTGTGGGCCCACTGCCTCCCCCTGCTTCACGGCAAGCCGCCCAGTTGGAGAGTCAGCAGATGGAGGGCCACCTCCATAGAGGAGCTCTTTCCAGGATGAATGGGGATTAAGTAGCTCTGGGGCAGAGTCTGCTGGAGAGGGGAGAAAAAGTGAAAAAAAGACTTCTCCCGTCTCACCAGATTCCTTGGATACAAATCAAGTTTTTTCTCCTTTCTTTTTTTTTCTCCATGCTTGTTTTCTTTTCTCCAGTCCCCCTTCTGGGCTGGGCCAGACCAGGGCCATTGGAGGCTTCCTCATCCACAGAGGAGCCCCAGGCCCCAAGACTGCTTTGGTCTCCTACAGGCCCCAGACTCAGGAGTGCCTTCCCAAGTGGCAGGAAGAAAGTCAGGGCAGTTTCATTGACATGCTTATCGTATCAAATCCTGTCCTCACCATGAAGCCCTTTGGCTCCAGCCTCAAACCCTACGCCCTTGGCCTGGGGTGGCCATGTCTGTGAGGGGCCCTTTTCACCCTTGGCCTTGTTTCTACAAGCGTTGAGTCCTGACTTACTCAGTTCTAGGAGCTGGGGGCCCAGCAGATCTCAGAGGTGGGGCTCGCCTTTCTGAAGTTGTCATGGTCTTCAGGGCAAATCTGCCCCCAATGGTCATCTCCTTCCTAGAGGAGATGAACTTGTCTTGGGCTTGGAGTATTTGAGGACTGGAGAGGGGAGGGTCTTCTTGCAGCAGGAGGGGTTTTCCGCATTCACTCTCCCCGTCACTCTGTCTCATCCCTGGCACAGAGAGAAGGGACTCAAGATCCAGTGGGTGGACGACACACATGCACTCGGCGTCTTCCCCTGCCCAGCTTCAGGTAAGGCGGTGCATGGTGGCCTGGCTCCTCCTCTGACTGATTTTGGGAAGGGAGGGAGCCTCGTTTCCTGGGGTGAGGATCCCCCAGATCAGGGTGCAGGCTGCCCTAAGCTGATGGACTGGCAGGGCGGCTCCCAGCCACCTAATCAGGAAGTCCAGGGGGGGCGGAGTGGGCACTGGGCCAGGAATCTCACACCTATTCATTCTTGCTTCTTGAGTTCAGAGGTTTCAGATTTGGGTGACCTCGACATCCTAAATGAAAGCATGTGAAGGTGCCATTTTTACAGATCAAAAACATTCAAATACTGGTGGGACTTTCCTGGTAGTCGAGTGATTAAGACTCCAGGCTTTAATGCACAGGGCATGGGTTCAATCCCTGATCAGGGAACTAAGATCCCATATGCCATGTGGCACAGCCAAAAAAAAAAAAAAAAGCATTAAAGTACTGGCAGCTTCTTATGGTTTGAGCAGATGTGTTCTCATTCCGTTTAGATTAGAGCTTCAGGAGATAGGTAGGATGACTCCATTTTACAGATGGGGAGGCTAAGTTCCCTGATGTCAGTTTCCAGTCAAGGTTATGAAGCCTCTCATCAGTCGTCAAGGCTGGGGAGGCCAGCTAGTCTCCGGCTGTCATTCCGGTGTGGCTCTTCCCTCTCAGCACTTTCCTGTACTGCCCCTGCCGTTCCACTGCACAGTTTGTGTATATTTATAGAGTCAGTCCCCGGCCCCCCTTGACTGGGCATCTCACAACCACGGGCTCTGAACACAGAGTGTGGAGTGGCCATGGCTGGTGTGGGCTCAGGAGAGCCTGAGCTTTTAGGGACGAGGGCAGAGTCCGGGCATCAAGAGGACTGGGGTCAGGTGGGGGCTTCAGCCCCATAGAGGGAGCCACTGAAGGTGGGGCTGGGGGAGGCCCTTCCGGTCCATGGAAGGAATTAGCACTGGGCTTGGCGTGGCCATGGCTGCCTTCTGGGCGCTGCCAAGTGGCCAGGAGCCAGGGGTAGGCCTGCTCAGCTTCCTCATGTCCTGGCCTCATCTGTATGGTGGTTTGGGTCTGAGTTCCCTCCCAGCTGTAAGTGGCCCGAGTGCCCCAAGGCCCAGCACAGCCTGAGACAATGAGAGCATGCACCCTGGGAGGGTCTTGAGTCGGGGCAGGGTGGTGATGGTTGTGGTGATGATTGTTTTAAGTTCCTGGGCTTTGGAAGGCTAGGGCCTACCTCTGCTGATGTCAGAACCACAGGCTAACCATGTGGCTCCTGCCCCGCTCCACCACCCCCCAGGGCAGGAGGCTAGAAGTTGGGGCATGGGCCCTCCGTCTGAGAGCATGGCAGCCCTGTTCAGGCCGGCGAGCTCCAGGGGAGGGGCGAGCTAATGGGATAGTCCTGTCCCTGAGGTTTGGATGGGTGGTTTGGATGGGTGTTAGAAGCGGCTGCCTGGGCTTTGGGGTGACACGTGTGTTCCTGGGTCCTGAGGCCTGAGCAGGAAATGCGGATGGCTCCAGACCTGCTTTCTTTCCTTAGCTGCCGAGGCCCTGACCAGGGATTTCTCCACACTGAAGATCCGGCCTCTGACGCAGGGAGCCAGGCAGTCCAAGCTGAAGGCCCTGCAGAGGCCAAGTAAGGGAGCCAGTGGTCTGGGTGGGAGGGCGGCTCGAGTGTGGGTCTGCCCTCTGATTCACTTCCCACTAAAGTTCTCTGCTTTCTGGCCCCTAGGCTGCAGTGACCCATGGGGTGGTCCTCGCCCACACCAGGGGGCCTTTCAGGAGAGCTATCTGCCAGCTGCCCTGTCCCAGGCTTGCCCTCCATTCACATCTCTTGGGAGTCTGGTTTGGGGTGCAGAGGGGAAGGTTGATCTTTGTGTCCAGCCAGGGAAGCCATGCTTTGCTGTAAGGTGTACAGAGCTTGGGCTTTGGTGTGACCCTGGCACTGGCACTCCCTTAAATCGGCCTTGAGCAAGTCACTGGATGTATGTGAGTCAGTCCCTTTGTGAGATAAGCGTTGGAGTGATGAGAGAGCCTGGCGGATGTACCCCCGCAGTGGTGAGAGGCACACAGAAGGTGCCACGTAAATGATGGCTCCTCCCCGTTACTCTCCTCCTTCCAGGGAGCCACGAGGGTCTTTTAGGGGCCAGTTTCCTGTGGCTGCAGAGCAGTGGCTGGCTGGCAGAACTGCCCTAGAGAAGCCGGCTGAGGCCATCCACATTCTTGTGGATTACATGGTCTTTGTCTCAGACTTCTTAGGGACGATAAACATCCTGTATGTTGATCCAAGAGCTCCAGGTGTCCCTTCATGGTCTTCTTGCCCTCTCAAAGGGCCCCTGCAAGGGAGGGAGGTGGACAGGATTAACCACCTCCCACCCCCGACAGGAGAAACAGGGAGGGCGCAGAGAGGTGGCAGGGTAAGTTAGGACCCCACGTGGGGCCAGGAGCCCTCGGTGGCCACTCTCACCAGCATCAGGCCACAGAGGGGTGCAGCCGGGCCTCAGGGGGTGGGCTCTAACTGCCTCTGAGGCTGCTGTGTTGCTGGGAGGAGAGGCCACAGCCTTGAATTCAAGTCCCCACCCCATGGGGCTTTCCTTTCAGAGCTCCTGCATCTGGCGAAGGAGAGACCACAGACAAATACAGCTGTGGCCCGGAGGCTGGTGGCCCGGGCCCTGGGGCTCCAACACAGAAAGAAGGAGCGGCCTGCAGTGGAGCCTCCTGCCGCTCTGAGGCCCTGAGAGGCCCCGACCGCCTGGATCGAGCTCCCCAGCCCAGCTCGGGCCCCGACACCACAGGCCTTTACACACACCGGAGCAGCCCTGAGCCATCCTTGGAGCATCGCTATGAGGCGTGGTGGGCTTTAGTGTGGTCTAGTTTCTGAAGCTGAGTAAAAAATAAAAATTAAAGAATTGTAACATGATTGCTTCAAAATGTAATGGTCTGCAGTGGAACACTAGGGGGCACTGTTCGCCTCCCGCTGGAGACCTAGGGCTGCTGAAGAAGCTGGTTGCTTTAGGTGACTGACCTCAAACCAGCTGGGCCTCCGAGCATTTTTGAACAGAGCCTGCCCAGTTTGTGGGGGTAGGTTGCACCTGTTGTGTGACATATGCCCAGTCTCCTCCAGAGCAACTCTGGGCTATTGGCCATGCTGAGACACCCCCTGCCTCTGCCATGTACTGGCCCTAGTGGTGTGGGTGACCAGTGGTGTGGGTTACACAGGGGTCCCTGCAGAAATAAACATGAACTTGCCTCGAGGTGAAATCTGAAATACCCTCTGAGTCCCCTCCCCTTGCAGGAATGGGTGGGAGGGCAGCTTTGTGGGGACAGGGTCCCAGTACACTAGTCTTTCTGGTTTGAGTGTAGTTGGTGATGATCCTGGCCCTCTGAGGTCATCATGGACCCCTCAGTTTGCTGGGCCACAGCCCACTGTGACACAGAGGGAGCCCTGGGCCTGGCTGGATTGGGGTTCACTCTCACTGTGCCCCGGGGACTCAGGGTCCACCCTCACTGCACCTCGGGGAAGAGTGTGGGACCCTAATCTGCTTCATCGTCCCTCCCTCAAGAGACCAGCCCAGGTGCTGCCCTTTGGGGAAATTTCCTGAGGCTGAAGGCTGGATGTCCCATCTGATCTTCATGCAACCATGGTGCTCCTAACACATTTCCCTAAAAGACAGCCGAAGAAAGGCCGAGGCCCGTCCTCTGTGGTGTGAACTGAAGGAGGCCTCTGTGATGGTTCAGTGGTAAAGAACTTACCTGCAGTGCAGGAGATGCAGGTTTGATCCCTGGGTCAGGAAGACCTCCTGGAAGAGGAAATGGCAACCCACTCCAGTATTCTCGCCCGGGAAATCCCATGGACAGAGGAGCCTGGTGGGCTACAGTCCATAGGGTTGTGAAAGAGTCAGACACAACTTGGGGACTCAACACCAACCTGTAGTCAATGCCGGACAGGAGGTGTCTGGAACCCACGTCCCTACAAGAGAGAACCTGTAAGGGTGTGCAGCTCCCTGGCTGCGACTGGGGAAAGGAGCCCTGTGGCTTAGGGGCTGCACGTAGAGGCCCAAATGAAACACCCTGCAGGTCATAAATCTTTTATTCGGAGTTTCAAGTATGTGTAAGTGTCCGTGATGACACATGGCGATCGGTGAGCGTCCTCCTCACCCAGAACCCTGGTTCTAGCACCATTGAATCAATTACCCACAGAATTAGGACAGACAGAGGCGTCACTTACACAAGTGGGCTGGTTTTTCTTTTGAGCTCTATGTTCACAGGCCCAGATGCCTGATATGAAATGCCACTAAATTACTTTGTGTTTCAAAGTCTGTGAAAATAGAATATAATTATAGTATCTTGAAAAACAGGAGGACACAGGGGTGTAGATGTCTGGGGGCAAGAGAAGCACCATCTCTGAGCTCACTGGATCAGAAGACAGTTGGCAGCATTACTTATACGTGTGAATAGAATAAACAGAGTAGAGGCAGGTCATTTAATTGGAAGAGAAGTCTAGATATTCAGGGTGGCTGGAAACAACCTAAGAGGAGGGAAAGTGGGATTCAGCCTGACCTCCCTGGGTTGCTAACCCACGTTGCCAACATGTAACTTGAGAAGAAAATGGCCCCATGTTATCTGTGGTGAGCTGGGCAGGTGGTGAGGCTTGGAGTAGACCACGCCTTGGATGGGACAAGCAGCCCACCACCTGTGCACTCGTGCCCAGCCAGGATGGCTCCTGGTTGGCGCTGCTCCCCTCCGCCCCGTGGACGAGCCCCAGCCCCAGAAGCTGTCCCAGGCTGCGGGTGTCAGGAACACGCCTTCCTCGCCTTCCTCCTGAGCTTGGCCGAGGGCTGCAGGGGGCCGAGATGGGCAGGGCCGGGCTGGATGAAGGGGAGCAGGGTGATATCCGGTCAGACTGCAGTTGTTGGGGGAGATGCCCGTGGCCTGAAGGCAGGAGGTGACCGTGTTGCCACTTTACCGCGTGGAGACCTGGTTATTTATGAGTCCACTGAAGTGCTCAAACTTTTTTTCCGTCTCTTCACTGAAGGAACCACCTGGGGAAACAGGCATCAAAGAGACAGTGTTGGGCAAACCAGATGCACAGTCTCCCCCCAGCACTGGAGCCACCCCACAGGGCCACCTGTGTGTGATGCCAGCAGGGCAGTGTGACAGGTGCTGGCCCTCTGAAGGCCAGGCTCATGTCAGCTGCCCTGGCAGAGTTGGCTGAAGGAGTGACTTGATCTAATGCTGTTAGTTTTCGCCTTCACTAAGAGCGAGCCCATCACCTTGCGAGTGGAGGAGAAAGCCCAGCCTCCCCTTTTGGAACCCAGGTTGTATAATGCAGGGAAAAGCTTCTTCATTGGTGGCCAGAAGCCACGGTGGTGGCTAGAGCTCGACAGGAAAACGATACACACAGCCCACAAATTGCCGACGCCCACATTTTTGTGGTCTCACGTATAATGAGGTGGCGGCCTCAGCTTTACCAGCCCTTAAATAGCTTTGGGGTCTGTGCTGGGTTGGCCCATTTCTGTCCCATTCTCTCACCTCAGCCAACGCTGGCCGTGAATACCCCATCTTCATCCAGGCCTGTGTGTTCACCACGTCCATCCCGTGTGTGCAAATGCGAGACTGCTCCCCACCTCCCAAGGTCTTCACCCAGCCTAGGAAGGCGCTGTTTCCTGGAGAAAGCGGGGCAGCTCCCGCCTGCCTCCTGGAGGCGGGCTGCGGAGGGGCAGCGCGGGGGCCCCGGGGCCTCACCTATGTGACAGTTGTACATCCAGATGCGGTGGCCGTCGTACCGGGTCCTGCACTTCATGATGTTGTTGGTGTAGTCAGACTCCGCCACCTCGTAGTTGGGATTGATGACAACCTGGGGGAGAGTCAGGTCAGAGGAGGTCCTGCCTCGGCCACCCTTCATCCTAGGCCCGGCTGCGATGCTGAGACCCGGCCTGCCTCCAGAGCCAGGCTGAGCTCACGGGACAGAGCACAGCACGGCCAGTGTTATGCTCCCAGAGCAGAGGGGAGGGTGCAGGACTGGCCAGAGGCGAGGCCAGGGAGGCAGAGGGGAGACCTGGAGGAGACCTCCATGCACCACACACACACACACACACACACACACACACACACTCCTACCAAGAGTAAGCCTTCAGGTGTGGGCAAGGGATAGTTACCGAGTTTGGGATGGACATGTATATACTTAAAATGCATAACCAACAAGGACCTACTGTACAGCACAGGGAACTCTGCTGCAGGCATGTGGCAGCCTGGCTGGGAGGGGGGTTTGTGGGTGAATGGATACATGTATACATTTGGTTGAGTCTCTTCACTGTTCAGCTGAAACTATCACTACGCTCTTTGCTAACTGGCTATATTCCAGTACAAGGAGGGCATGACAACCCACTGGCATATTCTTGCTTGGAGAATCCCCGTGGTCACAGGAGCCTTGCGGCTACAGTCCATGGGGTCGCAAAGAGTCGGACACGACTGAGCGACTAACCGCAGCACAGCACATACCCCAATACAGAATAAAAAGTATTAAAAAAAAAAAAACCAACGATTGTTAATCAATCTTTTGTCCGACTCTTTGTGATCCAATGGATTGAAGCCCACCAGGTTCCTCTGTCCATGGGATTCTCCAGGCAAAAATACTGGAGTAGGGAGCCATTTCCTTTTCCCGGGGATTTTCCCAACCCAGGCATGCATTCAAAAAGGGGTTACCCTCTCCTGGGTGCCAGAGAGGTTTGAGGTTAGTAGAGAAGCAGGAGCTGAGGCCTGAGGAGGCCAAGAAACAGCTGCTAAAAGAGCCAGAAGGGAGCGGGGAGCAGGACTTCCTGGGACGGCATGGGGACCAGGACTGGACGCCATGGGGAGTGGAGGGGGGCTGCCCTGGGCACTGCAGATGACACTGTTCCTGGCAGCATGACGTTAGGCACAGCCCTTCTGTTCTCTGGGTCTGGGTTTGCTCTAGGGGGTCTCCAAGCCCTTTCTGCTCACCAGGTCAGGTTTCCCCCTTGTACCCCCCTCCTCTGCGTCATCCCAGGTAAGAGGGTGGAGCAGGAGCAGGAGGGACCATTCTTTTGAGGGGGCTTCTGGGATTGGTCAGTCCTAAAGGAGATCAACTATGGATATTCATTGGAAGGACTGATGCTGAAGCTCCAATACTTTGGCCACCTGACTCAAAGGGCTGGCTCATTAGAAAAGACCCTGAAGGCGAGAGGAGAAGGGGATGACAGAGGATGAGATGGTTGGATGGCATCACCGAATCAATGGACATCAACTTGGGCAGACTCCAGGAGATAGTAAGGGGCTGGAAGGCCTGGCATGCTACAGTTCATTGGGTCGCAAAGAGTTGGACACGACTTGGCAACTGAACAACAAAAACAACTGGGAGCAGACAGAGAAGGGATATTTAGTGGTGAAGAGCCCAGAGGAGGAACTGAAGGGATGGGAAAGTGAGGAGACAGAAGCTGGGCCTAGGGCTGTGGGTGAAAGTGCAGAGGACACAGATGAGGCTTTCCCTGAGGGTCCTGCCACATTTGGAAGGGCTGAGACCCCAAGGAGGCAAGAGGAACAGGACCACCCTTGGTCAATATGATGGGGGAGGGACAGGCTGCTCGTTAAGGTGCATTCTATAGGCTTGGGGCTCTCAGGACCTCTCCCTCAAGGGCTGAGAGACCATAAAGAAGGTTGAGGACTGAAGAATTGATGCTTTGAACTGCGGTGCTGGAGAAGACTCTTAAGAGTCCCTTGGACAGCAAGGGGATAAAACCAGTCAGTCCTAAAGGAAATCAACCCTAAATATTCATTGGAAGGACTGATGCTGAAGCTGAAGCTCCAATACCTTGGCTACCAGATGCAAAGAACCAACTCATTGGAAAAGTCCCTGATGCTGGGAAAGACTTGAGGGCAGGAGAAAGGGATAACAGAGGGTAAGATGGTTGGATGGCATCACCAACTCAATGGACATGAGTTTGAGAAAACTCTGGGAGATAGAGAAGGACAGGGAAGCCTGGTGTGCTGCAGTCCATGGGGTCACAAAGAGCTGGATACAACTCAGTGACCCTTTAGCAAGCTGGCTGGGCCTGCCAGAGACGCTATGGGAAACAGGTCAGTGGGGGTCTCCAGCCCTGAGTCCTAGCCGGTGCATACCATCCTGGGGGCTCTAGGTTATGTCCCATGGTGACTCTGTCTCTCTAGGTAAGGCTGGAAAATGTCCTGCTCTGGGGTGGCCTTACTTTGATCTGTTTTCTGTCTGACAACCTTAGTTGTGCCATGTACCAGCCCATGAGTGGCTCATAGACAAGGACAGACAAACTGCCTGCACCAAGACCCAGGCAGCCCTTTGCTCACAGATAGTCACGCCCTCAGCACGAGTCCCTGCAGGGTGACCATGAGGGCAGTGGGGACTATTAGGGCCCATTTGACCCACTCAGGTGCAAGGATGAGAGCTGAAATGTATGGTCTCCACATTCCATCAGACTCATATGTAGGGTCCTCAGTCTCTTGGGGATCTGTGGGCAGTGGCTTTAGTTCCTTAGGCAGGAGACCTGCTGTGGTTTACAACAGCCAACATGTGGAAGCAACCTGCCCATCAACAGATGAATGGATAAAGATGTGATGTATATGTATGTATACATTCAGCCAGAAAAAAAAATGAAATTTTTCTATTTGCAATAACATGGATGGACTTGAGGGTATTATACTTAGTGGAATAGGTCAGGGAAAGAAATATACTGCATATTATCACGTATATATGCAACCTAAAAAATACTACAAACCAGTGAATGTAAAAAAGAAGCAGACTCACAGATACAGAGGATAAGCTAGTGGTCACCGGTGAGGAGAGGGGAATGGGGAGAGGCCAGACAGGGGTACAAACTACTATGTATGAAATAAACTATAAGGATACACTACTACAAGCACAGAGAATTAAGCCAATATTTTCTGATAACTATAAATGGGGCATAATCTAGAAAAATTTTGAATTGCTATGTTGGACACTTCTGTTTAATACTGTAAATCAATTATACTGCAATTTTTTTAAACTTAAAAAACACTCACAAAAAATAAAGTGACAGTGACAGCTTTGTGTTGAAAAACAAAAAAGATCTGCTGTGGATCCAGGCAATAGTGGGAATTGCACCCCACTCCAGTACTCTTGCCTGGCAAATCCCATGGATGGAGGAGCCTGGAAGGCTGCAGTCCATGGGGTCGCCAGGAGTCGGACACGACTGAGCGACTTCACTTTCGCTTTTCACTTTCATGCATTGGAGAAGGAAATGGCAACCCACTCCAGTGTTCTTGCCTGGAAAATCCCAGGGATGGAGGAGCCTGGTAGGCTGCTGTCTATGGGATAGCACAGAGTTGGACTGAAGCGACTTAGCAGCAGCAGCAGGGATCTAATAACCCTGGGAACCCTTTCTCTGAGCCTCTGTGCACTGGCCTCTTGGGCTGGAATGCCACCCCCTTCTCAACCCAGCTTTCTCCTGTTTCTGCAGCATTTCTGGGGCCTGCACCTGGGTCCACATGGGAATGGAGAGGGCCAGTACTCCCAGGCCAGGACTCTAGCAAGTCTAAAGCTCCACATCCATCCCAAGGGAAGATGACCTGGCCCTGCTGGCTGTGAAGTGCGGGTAATGATAATGCCCATCCCTGGGGGATTACATGAGACCATGGTTCCACAGAGTGTGGCCAGGGTCTGGCCCACCAGTGATCTTCAGTGTACAAGTACGTGTGTGTTCAGTCGTGTCTGTCTCTTTGTGACCTCCTGGACTATAGCCCGCCAGGATCCCCTGTCCATGGGATTCTCCAGGCAAGAATACTGGAGTAGGTTGCCATTTCCTACTCCAGGGGATCTTCCAACCCAGGGATTGAACCCACATCTCTTGCATCTCTTGCACTGGCAGGCAGATTCTTTACCACTGGGCCATCTGGGAAGGCTTTAATGAGTCATAGTTATTGAAAAGAATTATCAAAATACATGACGCTACACGTTCCCCTTGCAAAGGGATAGCAGACCTCAAACATAAACTGAAGTACATGTACAGAGACATGGATATCCGATTCTTTAAATAAAGAGCACTCTGCTCTTTGCTTGGGCCTCTCCAAGTCTGCGGTTCTGGGCTTGTGGGTGGAAAAGTGCTTGGCTGTCTGATTACCAGTCTCTGAAACTGACCAGGGAAACTTTCAGAACCCCTCTGTGGTCACTTCCCTGCAGGTGTTGGTTCCTCCCAGGATTGTCTGTAAGGTGGGGACTGTGGCCAGGCCCTGGGCTGGCTGAAAGCCCTCTAGGAAAGCTTTCAAGACAAAATGACACATTTATGGTCACTCAAGGATCTAGCTTGAAAGCAAGATGGGTGGGGATGTGGGAAAAATAAGGTGAAGTCTCCACAGGCAGGAGTGTGCCTGGGTGCCTGAAGGGGAGACGCTAGGGATACGGTGACCTTGGCTTCCCTCACCGGTCTGGGCCCTGGCTGGGGCCTGCAGCTATTTGCAGAAAGGTGGGAGGCCAACGAGTCTTAGTTCCTGTCTCAGGGTGGCCCTTCCCCTCGACAGAGTACCAGAAGCCCTGGGAAGTCACTGCACAAATAGTCACTGGACAGGCTGTCTCTAGTACTAACAATCTACCGTTACAGGTTTATTTCTTTGCATTGAACATTGCCCCCTCTGCAGATCCTCTACGAGGCAAACATTTCTGGGAGAGGCAAGTCACAGACATTTGTGAGTGAATGGCTCTTTGTGTGATTGCTTTTAGCCCTGAAAGCACAGGCCAAGAGAGCCTGAGGGAGGGCACTGGAAGAAGCCAGGGTGGAGGTGCAAGTAAGGCTCCAGAGACAAGGGGTGTGGGCTGCCTTAGAAGCTGCAGATCCCTAGCCTGAGCACCAATCTAGGCTGCAGATGCCCTTTGACTTGCAAGTACCAGGTGCAGGACTCTGTGCCCTTTAGACAGCCCAGCCTCCATGCCTGGGCACCATCAGCAGGAGGCTGCCACCCATTTGCTCAGGCAGAGAGATCCCTCCTCCCATCAGCGGGGGGCCTGGAGCCCTTTCTGCGCCTCACCTGGAACAGGTAGTCTCCAGGAGGCACATCGGTGATGTCAACCCACTGGCAGTCGATGTCATGACGGTACATGTCCCAGCAGCCCATGGTGATGCCTTGCTCACCAAAGTTGGCGCACTCGTAACTCTTCTGGATGTCTGCATGTGGAGACAGAGGGAAGCCCAGTCACCAGGCACCCACGGACCCTCCACCGTGCTCCCCACGAAGGCCCTGCTAAGTAGGGGGCATCCCCGGCCCCACCTTCAGCATCTCTCCCTTCCCCAGGCCCACAGCCTTGGCTGCCTCTGGGCTCAGCAGCCCATCCCCGCTCTGCCCTGCTTTTGGTAGAATCCTCCCTCAATTCCCTACCCACATCCCATTGCGTCCTCCTCCACCAAGCCCTCCTGGGCCACTCTGGCCCACCCTGGCCATTCTGAGGAATATCAGCCTGGGAATGAAGCATGTGCTATTCTGGGTAAGTTATGGTGTTTATTGTTGAGCCTGATGTGGGGTCACCTGGTCTCCCCAAGGGCATACGCTCTTGGATGTGATCTCGGTCTGACCCATCTCTCTGACCTGTCCTGGGTCAGCCCCTCGTGTGGCACATAGTAGGTGCTCAAAACCCATCTGCTGGGTGATTTCATGATATGCCAGGGGCCACATCAACCACTGACAATTAGCACCCATTTACTGAGAGCCTACCAAATCTGGGCGCTGCTCTAAGCCCCAGCTGCCCTGAGAAGAGTCACGTGTCCCCTGTTAAGAAAGCTCGGTCAGGCCAGGATGGCAGATGCGCCCACAGCGGTCACCGTGCAGGCATGGAAGCGACTGAGGGTGTGGGTGGGGTGCTGCCTCTGCCTGGGGCAGTCAAGAGAGTCTGGGAACCTCAAGGTGGGGCTTTGAGCTTGAACTGGAAGGTAAGAGCCTGTGGGGCTTGTGTATCTGTGTTGGACACAGAGGGAAAGTGTGGCAGCAGAGCGGGAGGGGCCTGCGTGTCAGGTTCAGGGGTTTGAGCCTTACAGGGGGAACTGCCAGTGGGCCCACTGGGTCCACCAGTGCCCGTCCCGTGACTCTGGGGACCCAGGTGCCTGTATAGCCAGGCCTTGCCCACCCCAGCCCTCCAGCCCCAGATGGTAGTCATGAGGTCCCCAGTGAGGAAGGTCCTGTGGGGAGTCAGCAGGGTGACACAGAGTCCCTAGCCAGGCCTGGGACCCTGGCCGAATGAGCACACGGGGGAGCATCTGAGTCCCTCGGAATCTCCCTGGCCCGCCCTGTCCCCCGAATACCTCCTTCACATTCTGTGTCCTCCAAGCAGAAGCTAGCTTTGTGGCCCTCTGCCACCTTGGTGCCATTGAGGTTCAGCAGGTCATAGTGGGTGAACACCTCCATGCTGTGGTAGTGCCTGGGGGCGAGAGGGAGGTCTGGATGTCAGTTTCTGGAGGGACTGCCACCAGCGAGCGATGGCCCAGCTGGCCATTCCCCTCCGGGGACATCTTGAGCAGGGCAGCGTGGTCCAAAGTGGTGGTGGAGGGAGCAAAGTGTGCAGTGGACAGGGCATTATGAGATGGGGGATGGGACCGAAGTCAGGAATCATGGCACTTCTATGGGCTCTGGAGGGGGACAACCCACTACCTTCGGGAGCCTCAGTTTTTTCATCTGCTAAATGGGCATAATAATGTAATGCATGTGGTGCTATGGGAATTAATCAGATAAACTGATAAACAGGGACTCAGCATCAATAAGCTCAATAAATTAGGATAGATTTAGTAAAAGGATGTAGCACCCTCCAGAGACCTAAAGTGGCTGTCACAGCTCATTCCTACTTGGGCATTTTCTGCAGATGAATGAAGTCACTCTTCGATGTCTTTAGAAAACGTTTAAACTGGGAGCATGGTCAGGAGGGAGACAGAATGAAGAGGGGAAGGGGTAGGAAGAGCAGGCGCTGATAAGCAGGGCATACACGTGTCCCAAACTAGGTGATGGGGGCAGAAACTTTGCTCCTGGCATCAAGAAATTTTTTTTAAAAAAGAGGTGGGGAAAGGGGCTTTGAGGCCCCATGGGAGGGAGAGGGTGACAGGCACATCCTGTAGAAGGGAGCAGAGAGGGAAGAGAGATTGTGCACCCCCGTGGCTCTTGCCCCAGATGAACATTTACCTAACCGGGTCCCATCTCATTCCTCGGGAAGAATTGAGAACAGATGCACGTTCTTGGAAAAGCCTGTGTTTGGTGCAGAATAACATGGGAAGCATGGCTTCTGAGGGGCCTTCCTGAGGGGCTTGGTGCCAAGCCCATCCTAAGCTGCTACCTATCTTATCACAAGTGGCTGCAAGTATTCACACTTGCTTGTCTGTCATTCCAGGAACATTTGGAAAATGGAGGAAGGCACAAGGTACCAAGGTCTGGGGAACAGAATCATGAGTTTTGTTTCCCTGTGACCTGAGTTCCCTCCACAGGAAAGAGGGAATGAATGATAGCATGACCCCCGTCAGGGGTTCTGTAAAGAGGAACTAGGAGATGGACTTCCCTGGTTGGGTCCAGAGGCTAAGATTCCACCTTCCAATGCAGGGGATGTAGGTTCAACTCCCTGATTAGGAAGCTAAGATCCCACAGGCCTCACAGCCAAAAAACCAAAACATAAAACAGAAGCAATATGATAACAAATTCAATAAAGCCTTCAACACCGCTACCATTGCTACGATTGCGTGTAGTAGTCACCCAGTCGTGTCTGACTCTGTAGCCTGCCAGGCCTCTGTCCATGGGATTTTCCAGGCCAGAATAATGGAGAGGGTTGCCATTCCCTTCTCCAAGGGACCCATTGCTATGATTATTTCGTGGCCAACAGCAGCTTCATCACAGGCCCCCACCCCACCCCCAGCCTTAGGTATTTGCCCTCAGGCTCTCTCGGCTGGACGGCAACAGAAGAAGAGGACAGGGAGAAGAGGAAAATTATGATCTGGGTAGCCAGGCCTGGGACCCTGGCCGAATGAGCACACGGGGGAGCATCTGAGTCCCTCGGAATCTCCCTGGCCCGCCCTGTCCCCCGAATACCTCCTTCACATTCTGTGTCCTCCAAGCAGAAGCTAGCTTTGTGGCCCTCTGCCACCTTGGTGCCATTGAGGTTCAGCAGGTCATAGTGGGTGAACACCTCCATGCTGTGGTAGTGCCTGGGGGCGAGAGGGAGGTCTGGATGTCAGTTTCTGGAGGGACTGCCACCAGCGAGCGATGGCCCAGCTGGCCATTCCCCTCCGGGGACATCTTGAGCAGGGCAGCGTGGTCCAAAGTGGTGGTGGAGGGAGCAAAGTGTGCAGTGGACAGGGCATTATGAGATGGGGGATGGGACCGAAGTCAGGAATCATGGCGCTTCTATGGGCTCTGGAGGGGGACAACCCACTACCTTCGGGAGCCTCAGTTTTTTCATCTGCTAAATGGGCATAATAATGTAATGCATGTGGTGCTATGGGAATTAATCAGATAAACTGATAAACAGGGACTCAGCATCAATAAGCTCAATAAATTAGGATAGATTTAGTAAAAGGATGTAGCACCCTCCAGAGACCTAAAGTGGCTGTCACAGCTCATTCCTACTTGGGCATTTTCTGCAGATGAATGAAGTCACTCTTCGATGTCTTTAGAAAACGTTTAAACTGGGAGCATGGTCAGGAGGGAGACAGAATGAAGAGGGGAAGGGGTAGGAAGAGCAGGCGCTGATAAGCAGGGCATACACGTGTCCCAAACTAGGTGATGGGGGCAGAAACTTGTGCTCCTGGCATCAAGAAATTTTTTTTAAAAAAGAGGTGGGGAAAGGGGCTTTGAGGCCCCATGGGAGGGAGAGGGTGACAGGCACATCCTGTAGAAGGGAGCAGAGAGGGAAGAGAGATTGTGCACCCCCGTGGCTCTTGCCCCAGATGAACATTTACCTAACCGGGTCCCATCTCATTCCTCGGGAAGAATTGAGAACAGATGCACGTTCTTGGAAAAGCCTGTGTTTGGTGCAGAATAACATGGGAAGCATGGCTTCTGAGGGGCCTTCCTGAGGGGCTTGGTGCCAAGCCCATCCTAAGCTGCTACCTATCTTATCACAAGTGGCTGCAAGTATTCACACTTGCTTGTCTGTCATTCCAGGAACATTTGGAAAATGGAGGAAGGCACAAGGTACCAAGGTCTGGGGAACAGAATCATGAGTTTTGTTTCCCTGTGACCTGAGTTCCCTCCACAGGAAAGAGGGAATGAATGATAGCATGACCCCCGTCAGGGGTTCTGTAAAGAGGAACTAGGAGATGGACTTCCCTGGTTGGGTCCAGAGGCTAAGATTCCACCTTCCAATGCAGGGGATGTAGGTTCAACTCCCTGATTAGGAAGCTAAGATCCCACAGGCCTCACAGCCAAAAAACCAAAACATAAAACAGAAGCAATATGATAACAAATTCAATAAAGCCTTCAACACCGCTACCATTGCTACGATTGCGTGTAGTAGTCACCCAGTCGTGTCTGACTCTGTAGCCTGCCAGGCCTCTGTCCATGGGATTTTCCAGGCCAGAATAATGGAGAGGGTTGCCATTCCCTTCTCCAAGGGACCCATTGCTATGATTATTTCGTGGCCAACAGCAGCTTCATCACAGGCCCCCACCCCACCCCCAGCCTTAGGTATTTGCCCTCAGGCTCTCTCGGCTGGACGGCAACAGAAGAAGAGGACAGGGAGAAGAGGAAAATTATGATCTGGGGAGATGGTGGGGGAAGGGAGGTGGGAGGGGGCTTCAGCATTGGGAGATCGTGTACACCTGTGGCTGATTCATGTCAATGTATGGCAAAACCAATACAGTACTATAAAATAGAATAAAGTATTAAAAAAAAAAAGGACAACTTTTCAGAGAGGAAATGAGAGGTTCTTTTGCCTTCTTCCTGCATTGGGCTGGTGCTATAAATAACGTCAGAAGTTCCTAACTTGGGTTTTACCCAGGTCACTCGGGTTCCTGGGTAAAAGGATGCTGAGCCAGGGGCCCATGGGGAACAGTTACAAGGATGCATTCTGTGGCAGTTGAAGGAATGACTTTGAAAGAATCTATTTTGGCTTCTTGAAGGAGCAAGATGGGACACGAGGTCTGATTCACTGCCTAAAACATGTCTGCCTCTTTCAGAGAGGGGTTTATGTTGCTATGTTTACTAGCTGGAAAGACTGAAGAGGAATAGGTTTATGTTCCGCTGTCTAAACAAAATGCAGACGGAGCCCACAGACAGACTCTTGTAAGGCTGACCTTCTCCTGCTGCCCCTGCTTCCTGCAGACTTGATTTAAGAGTCTTCCCCGACTCTTCGTTTTTTCCCCTGTGGACATGGGAAGGGAAGAAGCTGGCTGGAGATTCATGATGTTAGCTAGCTGTGGTCCGGGAGCCTCTGTGCTTTACTGCTGGGGCGTGTGTTGACATCACCTCCCGGGCCACCTCTCCTCCAGCGGGCTGGTTGGAGAGCCCAGGGCACCCACCCTTCACCACCCACACTCGCACCCCAGGAGATTCAGATCGAGGCTGCTGGGAAGGAGGGAGGAAGCATCTGGTGATCCAGGGACATTTTCTCATTTCAGGCTGAGTGTCCTGATCTTCAGAGGTCTAAGAGGTAGCCTGAACTATGGAAAAAAGACAGGGAAATGCCAGTTTACAAAGAGATTCAGGAATTCTAAGCAGGAGAGAACACCAGACACTAGATCACTGGAGGCCGGTGGAGGTCATTGTAAGTTGGCAGAGAGGAAGAGTGATCTTCCACCGGGGGGACTAGAGAGTGAGGTACACTGGGGCACGCACCAGCCGAGGCACAGGGCTATGGGTGGACATGTGGATGACAGACAAAGCCAGTCCAGAACAAGGAGGGAGGTTTGGGTATGTTCTTTGTTACCCTAGGTCATCTTGGGCCCAGATAAGACTTTCCATCTGAGCACCAGTGCATATTACAGAGATGCTTCACTCTTCTTCCTTTCTCACACCAGCTGCGTGTCCCCTGGTGCCTCCAGGATGGACAGTCCTGGCTGGTGCTCAGTTGTGGATCGGAAGATGCTCCCATTCCTATTTCAGAGAATGTGGGGGCATGTCCCAACCTCAGGAGGTGCTGCCACAAAAGGGCAGGAGCCCTTCTGCTCACTCAGCCTTGCCCTTCCCCACCTGCTAGGCAGTCCTCGGGTGGAACAAAGCCCTCCTGGATGAGATGAGGCCTCAATTCGGCTCACTGAGGCCGCACTGAATCTTCAGGGCTTTGACCCAAAACACGGGGGCTGTTCTGCACGTGGTGGGGGCAGAATGAATGAAAGTCCCGCCTTTTGTAGCTGGGATACCCGTGATCAGAGGGTCTGGCACCTATGCTGGATATCCATCTCCCTGCATCTCCAGCTCCCAGCTCCCCTCCAGGGCTTTCCTGAGATAGGGGGCAAGGCAGGATGCTGCACCCTGGGACACAGTGGGGGCTGAGAACCAGGAGCAGCAAGGCTGCTCTGTGACATCATGTGCCAGGTGAGCAGTGTGGCCCATACCTGGGGTGCAAGAAGCAGGAAGGGGACCCCCATCAGGATCATCAGTCAAGGGCCATGGTGATGAGAGGCAATGGCTCAGGGCATTTCCCTTTAGGCTGGCTTGTGAGGAGGCTCTGAGAGAGCTCAGTCTCTGAGCTTCACCTTGTGTGTGAGTGCTCAGTTGCTAAGTTGTGTCCAACTCTTTGTGACCCTATGAACTGTAGCCTGCTAGGCTCCTCTGTCCATGGGATCTCCAGGCAAGAACACTGGAGTGGACTGCCACTTCCTTCTCCAGGGGATCTTCCTGACCCAGGGATCAAGCCACAACTCCCGCATTTCCTGCACTGGCAGGTGGGTTCTTTACGGCTTTGCCACCTGGAAGCCCCTGGTGTGTTTCATCTCCTCTGTTCCTCATCACAGCATCAGCTAAATTGGGAGTGACCATTTTGCAGATTCAGGCTAACTTGAGCCAGAGTTCTCAACTTTGACTTCACAGATGGGCTTCAGCATCTATAAATCTGCTGAAACAGGATGTAAAATCCAGAAATAACTTTTTTGAGTGTAAAATCCAGAAATAATTTTTTTGAGTGGAGGATGGGTCAGCTCTCATCATGCTCCCAAAGGGACCCAACAGAGAAATTCAGGGCCAGGAGTCCTGTTGAAGGTCCTCCCACAGGGCCTGGAGAAGCTCCCCCGGAGCTCTGGAGGCCAGGGGTGGAGAGTTTCTTACACTCCCCGGGGTCTTGTGGTCAGAGGTTCTCAGCTACAGTCCAGGAGGGCAAGGCTGAAGAGACATATGCTTAGCCAGTATGATCTTTCCCACCCATTCCTTCCAAACCATTGATTGCAACATCTGTAAACAAAGAAAGGAAATAGACCACAGGAAAAGCAGGGTTTGGGGTGGGGAGGTCAGGGTGGCTTGGAGCTCCAGATCAGAAGAAACACTTCCATGAGGCCGCCGTGTGTATTCTTAGAGAAGAAACCATTCGTTGGAGATCAAGCCTATGTCACAGGGAACGCCCTACCGTGTGATGTCTGGGTGGAGCACCATATATGGGGCAGAGACGCAATTACCTTCTACTTATAGATCCAAAGGGCAGCCCTTCCGCCATGTATTCTCAGAAGGAAATCAGGCACCCATATGTCAGGGCTTTAATTTTAATCTCTGACTCCCTCCCTGAAGAAGACCTCATGCCCAAACTTCTTTGGCTAATGAGGACTTTCAGGACATACCAAGAGTAATTGCAATTGACCTTTGAACAACGCAGAGGTTAGAGGCACTGACCCCCACACCGTTGAAACTCCAGGAACTGTTATCTCAGCCTCAGAAACAAAGGAGCTCAGAAATGACTCATCCAAGGGCAGGAAACTGAAACTGCTTGGATAGAATCGGGACACAGCAGCTCTAATTCTTTCGATTCCATGTATTGTGATCTCTAATCAAACACAAACTTTTCCTCACACTGAGTTAATTTAAAAGCTATAAAATGAAAATACGTAGAGATACTACATTAATTGGAAAAGAAAGATCCAAGTACAAAGGGACCCAGGCATTTCAAATCAGTGTTGTTCAAGGGTCAACTACATAAAGGAATATCAGCACCCCAGAGTTCTATCACAGTCCTTTCTTTTCTTTTTTGTTTTGATATGGACCATTTTTGACCAGATTGTTAAACCTGTTACAATAATGCTTCTCTTTTATGTTTTGGTTTTCTGGCCATAAGGCATGTAGGGTCTTAGCTCCCTGACCAGGGATTGAACCTGCAACCCCCTGCATTGGAAGGTGAAGTCTTCACCACTGGGCCAACAGGGAAGTTCAAATTGTCCTTTCTTTTGAAATGGATTGAACAACTCTATCCTTAAACAGTTTCAAATGTGACCAGGCCATAAATTACGACATGAAAAAGCAGCCCTACAGATTTGTGATGAAGACTAGGGGAAAGACAGGAATGGGTTAGTCACTCAGTCATGTCTGACTCTTTACAACCCCATGGACTGTAACCCACCAGGCTCCTCTGTGCATGGGACTTTCCAGACAAGAATACTGGAGTATGTTGCCCATCTCCAGGTGACCTTCCTAACCCAGGATGGAACCCAGTTCTCCTGTATCACAGGCTGATTTTTTTACTATCTGAGCCACCAGGGAAGCCCTTCTGAAGACAGGGGGAGGTACCAGGAAGGGCACATACTGGGAGTCAGGCAGGCCCCAGTCAGGACCCTCATTCCCCAACTTCATCCTGGACAAGTCATGTGAATTCAGAGCCACGGTTTCCTGATTCAGAAAAAGGAAGGTACCCTGCCTGGTACCTTTTTCTACCAACTTCAGTTCTTGTATACCTAACAGTGATCATCACACTTCAGAGCTGGAAGGAACCTAGCAGTCAGCCAGACTGGGGCCTCTCAGACTGATGGCACACAATCCTTTGGGTACCTGTGAACGTGAAGATTCTTAAGCAATTGTCAATCTCCCATGGGCCCTGGATTTGACACTGACTGCAGATGCTGCCAGCCCTCGCGGGGACCTGATGCAAAACTCTTGTAGGGATGGGATTTTGAGCACGGAGATCGTGCTCTCCCGCTGGGCCCAAGTCTGTGGTCCCTTAGGGAAGGGGTGGGAAGGTGGCTGCCGTGTTGAATGGCAGGGGCCTCCTTCTGTTCGTTTTCAAAACTGCTCACTCTGTCCCCTCTACCTGCCCAGAACAGGTCTGAGCAGCAAAATGAGAGCCAGCAGCAACAGACAGAGGGCTCTGGATTAGGGTGGGAATCAAGCAAAAGAACAAAAAGAAGGAGGTTGGGGAGCACAGGGAGATGAACAGCAAGGCTTCTGTTGGCCAGCCTGGGCCGGCTCTGGGGCTGTGCTGTGCTCTCGTCCAGGAATTTATATAGCACTCGGAACAGAGCCACAGACTGAGGGTGGGAAGGGACAGCGGAGGTCCCAGCTGATATGGCCCAGATGGCCTGACATCACGCAGCTGGTTAGAGGCATGGCTGGGTTGAGAGACCAGGTCTCATGACTCCTAGGCCTAGAACTTGTGTCTCCACACTCACCATCTTCCTAGAGATCTTCAACATGTATAGCATAGTGGTATTTAAAATAACCCACATGCCACAAGTAGAGAGACTGTGTGCCGCAACTAGAGAAGCTGGGCACCACAACGCAGACCCAGTACAGCCAAAAAGAAAGATAAAGTAGAACAGACTAGAATAAAATATATTTCTACATGAACTCAGCATCCAATGTCTGCAGCACCCCAAGCTCCCTGCAGAGCACGAATTTGCTGAGAACACACCTGAAGCCACTGACTGAAGGTCAATGGAGGGGCACTGGGTTCTCAAAATGAAGTGTGTTTCTGAATGCTAGAGGTGTCAGGGGCAAGAAAGAGAGCAGGCTTGGGAGGGTGAGGTGGGCCAGGGCCTCTGGGAGGGGAGAACACTGTCTGCAAAGGTAAAGGAGCCCTCCAGCTAGAGGGAGCCCTGCCCCCAGGACCATGTGGCCGCTTGGCTGTGTCCAAGAGGCCCTGTGGCATCTGGGGCCCATGGGTTGGCGGGCTGGGGCAGGGAGGGATGGCTCACCTGTGGCAGTCATGCCAGATCCAGGCGTGGCGCCCGTTCTTGGGTCGGAAGTCGGACTGGCCGTTGTTGTGTATCTGGGAGGAGAAGCGCAGGAGCCGCCGGTAGCCCGTGGTGGGGTTGGTCTGGGCAGCCGAGGCCGAGAGGCAGTTCTCCTCCATGGCGCACTGCAGCATGAACATGGGCCGGTCCTCCAGGTACGTGGTCTGCTGCACAATCTCTGCGTTGAGGACCAGGTCAGGGGCAGCTGGGAGCAGGGCAGACACAGGCTTCAGACAGGCGAGAGACCCCACGCCCCTTTCCGCCTAGGTTTCCTCTGATTCCCGAGCAGTGGCTGGCCTGCATCCCTGCCGAGCATCTGGAACTGACTCTCATGGTCTCTCCTATCCGGGTCAGGGATTACTACCCTCAACTCTTTCCCCCTTCTCTGAGAGCCCTGCTGGACACCTCTGCAGATCTCAGTGTCCGCATGCATGCTTAGTGGTTCAGTTGTGTGCGACTCTTTCTCATGTTTGCAAAATATTGCCAGTAGTTGAGTCTGGGTAATGGGTCCATGAGGCTTCATTATATTAATATTATTCTATCACCTTTAGAATAATCTCCTGGAGTAACAAGCAAATTTGGTCTTGGAGTACAGAATGAAGCAGGGCAAAGGCTAACAGAGTTTTGCCAAGAGAATGCACTGGTCATAGCAAACACTCTCTTCCAACAACGTAAGAGAAGACTCTACACATGGACATCACCAGATGGTTAACACCGAAATCAGGTTGATTATATTCTATGCAGCCAAAAATGGAGAAGCTCTATACAGTCAGCAAAAACAAGACCAGGAGGTGACTGTGGCTCAGATCATGAACTGCTTATTGCCAAATTCAGACTTAAATTGAAGAAAGTAGGGAAAACCACTAGACCATTCAGGTATGACCTAAATCAAATCCCTAACGATTATACAGTGGAAGTGAGAAATAGATTTAAGAGACTAGATCTGATAGACAGAGTGCCTGATGAACTATGGACAGAGGTTCGTGACATTGTACAGGAGACAAGGAACAAGACCATCCCCAAGAAAAAGAAATGCAAAAAAGCAAAATGGCTGTCTGAGGAGGCCTTACAAATAGCTGTGAAAAGAAGAGAAGCTAAAAGCAAAGAAAAGGAAAGATATACCCATTTCAATGCAGAGTTCCAAAGAACAGCAAGGAGAAATAAGAAAGCCTTCTTCAGTGATCAGTGCAAAGAAACAGAATGGGAAAGACTGGAGATCTCTTTAAGAAAATCAGAGATACTAAGGGATCATTTCATGCAAAGATGGGCTTGATAAAGGACAGAAATGGTATGGACCTAACAGAAGCAGAAGGTATTCAGAAGAGGTGGCAACAATATACAGAAGAACTGTACAAAAGAGATCTTCATGACCCAGATAATCACGATGGTGTGATCACTCACCTAGATCCAGATATCCTAGAATGTGAAGTCAAGTGGGCCTTAGAAAGCATCACTATGAACAAAGCTAGTGGAGGTGATGGAATTCCAGTGGAGCTGTTTCAAATCCTGAAAGATGATGCTGTGAAAGTGCTGCACTCAATATGCCAACAAATTTGGAAAACTCAGCAGAGGCCACAGGACTGGAAAAGGTCAATTTTCATTCCAATCCCTAAGAAAGGCAATGCCAAAGAATGCTGAAACTACTGCACAATTGCACTCATCTCACACGTGAGCAAAGTAATACTCAAAATTCTCCAAGCCAAGCTTTAACAATACGTGAACCATGACCTTCCAGATGTTCAAATTGGTTTTAGAAAAGGCAGAGGAACCAGAGATCAAATTGCCAATATCTGCTGGATCATCGAAAAAGCAAGAGAGTTCCAGAAAAACATCTACTTCTGCTTTATTGACTATGCCAAAGCCTTTGACTGTGTGGATCACAATAAACTGTGGAAAATTCTGAGAGAGATGGGAATACCAGACCATCTTACCTGCCTCTTGAGAAATCTGTGTGCAGGTCAGGAAGTAACAATTAGAACTGGACATGGAAAAACAGACTGGTTCCAAATAGGAAAAGGAGTACATCAAGGCTGTATATTGTCACCCTACTTATTTAACTTCTATGCAGAGTACATCATGAGAAACGCTGGGCGGGAAGAAGCACAAGCTGGAATCAAGATTGCTGGGAGAAATATCAATAACCTCAGATATGCAGATGACACCACCCTTATGGCAGAAAGGGAACAAGAACTAAAGAGCCTCTTGATGAAAATGAAACAGGAGAGTGAAAAAGCTGGCTTAAAGCTCAACATTCAGAAAACAAATATCATGGCATCTGGTCCCATCACTTCATGGGAAATAGATGGGGAAACAGTGGAAACAGTGGCTGACTTTATTTTGGGGGGCTCCAGAATCACTGCAGATGGTGACTGCAGCCATGAAATTAAAAGGTGCTTACTTCTTGGAAGAAAAGTTATGACCAACCTAGACAGCATATTCAAAAGCAGAGACATTACTTTATCAACAAAGGTCCATCTAGTCAAGGCTATGATTATTCCAGTACTCATGTATGGATGTGAGAATTGGACTATAAAGAAACCTGAATGCCAAAGAATTGATGCTTCTGAACTGTGGTGTTGGAGAAGACTCCTGAGAGACCCTTGGTCTGCAAGGAGATCCAACCAGTCCATCCTAAAGGAAATCAGTCCTGGGTGTTCATTGGAAGGACTGATGTTGAAGCTGAAACTCCAATACTTTGGCCACCTGATGCAAAGAGCTGACTTATTTGAAAATACCTTGATGCTGGTAAAGACTGAAGACAAGAGAAGAAGGGGACGAGAGAGGATGAGATGGTTGGATGGCATCACCAACTCAATGGACTTGAATTTTAGTAAACTCTCGGAGTTGGTAATGGACAGGGAGGCCTGTTATGCTGCAGTCCATGGGGTAGCAAAGAGTTGGACATGACTGAGCAACTGCACTGATCTGAACTGAATCTCCTTCAGAGTGGCTTGAGAGTTTCCATAATAAAAAGCAGACAATAACAATGAATAGCAGCTTCCCCGGTAGCTCAGATGGTAAAGAATCTGTCTACAATGCAGACCTGGGTTCAATCCCTGGGTTGTGAAGATCCTCTAGAGAAAGGACTGGCAACCCACTGCATTATTCTTGCCTGCAGAATGCCACGGGCAGCGGAGCCTGGTGGGCTATAGTCCATGAGGTCGCAAAGAGTCAGACACAACAGTGACTAACACTTCTAACAGTGAAATCATGCTACCCATAGAGAGAACACTCTTAATACTTTGGTCTGATTCTTCTGGGAATTACAAATGTATTTCCCACTATGTGTAATACTATATGAAGATCTGTACTACATACAATACCACTTATACTGTATCAGTCTGTTAATGCTGTCTCTCTTAAAACATATCTTGACATATTCACTTGTTAATAAATAACCATTACAATATTTAATTCATAACCCTAACCTACACTTTATTTTAAAACTAATTAATTAATATTACTTATTAACTTTTAATTGCACTGTATCTTTTGTTGCTGTGTGGGGCTTTCTCTAGTTGAGGAAAGTGGGGTCTATTCTCCGGTTGTGGTTCTCAGGCTGCTCACTAAAGTGGCTTCTCCAGTTGCAGAGAGTGGGCTCTAGGCGAGAGGGCTTAGTTGTCTGGTGGCATGTGGGATCTTTCTGGAGCAGGGACTGAACCCATGTCCCCTGCATTGGCAGGCAGATTCTTAACACTGGATCACAGTTAAAGTGGTGATAAACATCCTATAGTAAATCTCTGTGTGTGACTTTGTTTCTTCAGAATATATATCTATAAATTGCTGGGGGCAGGTTTCATGCTTTCAAGACTCTGACTTATATCCGGTTCTACCAGTTTCCCCTTGCACTGTTGCTCCAAGTGAGAATTTTCACCCAGTTACCTCTTTTAAAACAAGCTTGACTTATTCAATTAGCACAATGTACATGGCAGGTGTTAAAAAAATAATCACCAGTGGTTACAATCTATGTTCACTAAACAGTTATAATAGAAGGATTAACTCTTCACCAAAGGATTAACTGTGTCTCTCTTTAAAAGTGAGATTCTACTGAACATTTCTAGTATACCTCAATTCACAGGAATGTAGTATATGAATCATTTATGACAAGGCCCAGAGACTTCCCTGTTGGTCCAGTGGCTAATACCTTGCCTTCCAATGCAGGGGATGTGGGTTCAATCCTTGGTTGAGGAACAAAGACCCAAAGACCCCACATGCCTCGCAGTCAAAAACAAAAACAAAAACAAAACATAAAACAAAAGCAACATTGTAACAAAATTAATAAAGGCTTTTAAAAAAAATGATCCACATTAAAAAAAAAAAATCTAAAAACAAGCAAATAAGCCTTCAAACCTAAGGCCCATCCATCTTTTATTTTCTGATGCTTGCAAATTTCTGAGATGAGTGTCCTCTTTGAGCTTTGCTTCCCTCATGTTCACCACTGCCTGGAGCAATTCTGCCCTGTCTGGGTCCACTCCCCAGCTGTGCGTGAAGCCCAGTAGGTTTTCAGGATGCACAACTGCTGGTGCTGAGTGTTGAGTGCACAGTTTAATGAGGGTGTTGTGGCCTCTTCTGATGATCTGTACACTAGTCAGTAAGCATCCCCGACTCTGTGTGACCCTACAGCCTGTAATCTACCAGGCTTCTCCGTCCGTGGGATTTTCCAGGCAAGAATACTGGAGTGGGTTGCCATGCCCTTCTCCAGGGGGTCTTCCCAATCCAGGAATTAAACCTGGATCTCCTGCATTGCAGGCAGATTCTTTACTCTCTGAGCCACTAGGCAAGCAAAAGGTTACTAGAATATATTTTCTCTTTATGAATAAAATATGAAGCCAGGTAAGCGTTCCTGGCCCCAGAGGCTCTTGCTCCCCCTGCAGACTCTGACTGATGCCTTCAGCCCAGGCAGAGGGGTTCTTTGAGCAACAGCCCCATGAAGATCATTTTTGGTCTGCCGTGAGCATGTAGAGGGCCCTGTTGATCTCATAATTCTTGGTCCTCATAATAAAAAATTCCCCTTTGATCTCAGTATCTAGGATAGTGAACTTCTTTTGACTCATGGGTTTGTTTCTACCTCATGCATGCACCACTGCCACCTCATGGTGGTGGTGGTGGTTTAGTTGCTAAGTTGTGTCTGACTCTTGCGATCCTATGGACTGTAGCCTGTCAGGCTCCTCTGTCCACGGGATTCTCCAAGCAAGAATACTGGAGTGGGTTGCCATTTCCTTCTCCAGGGGGTCTTCCTGATCCAGGAATTGAACCTGGGTCTCCTATATTGCAGGCAAATGATTTACCAGCTGAGTTATGAGGGAAGCCCAGGCATACTGTGAATTATATTAAAAACCACATTTCTCTCTTTCCTTTGGCTGGTAGGAAGCTCGCTGTATAATGACAACAGTAAATGTATATGAGTCTATGACAGTAAATGTATGTGCTGTTCTAGCCTAATTTGTTTCACTTGTGTCCAATTCTGTGTGACCTCATGGACTGCAGCCCACCAGGCTCCTCTGTCCATGGGATTCTTCCGGCAAGAATAATGGAATGAATTGCCATGCCCTCATCCATGGGATCTTCCCAGCCCAGGGATCGAACACACGTCTTTAAATGTCCTGCATTGAAAGGCAGAGTTTTTTTGTTTGTTTTTGTTTTTTGTTTTTATCACTAGCACCACCAGGGAAGCCCAATAAATGTATAGGTCTCTATAATATATAAATTTTTATTAATCTCTATCAGTACCAGTTTGAGCCACCTCATTTTGCCAATACCTACTTTTAAAAAATTATATATATATATATATATATATAATTTTAAATATTTATTTATTTGGCTGTACCAGGTCTTAGTTGCAGCATGCAGAATCTCCAGTTGCAGCATGTAGGACCTAGTTTCCTGACCAGGGATCAAATGCAGGATACTAGCACTGAGAGCATGGAGTCTTAGTCACTGGACCATCAGAGAAGTCTCTGTACTTTTTTCTAAACCTGGTTTTATCTTATGCTACCTTGAATTTTATTTAGGTTTATATTATCTTAGTTTCTTTTTTGATAAATGGTATATTAAAAATATAAATAAATTATTAAGCTGAGAAAAGACTTCCGCTGAGGGTGAGACCACATCTCTCTGCCTGGGGGTCTGGTAAGGGTGGTACTCACTCTTTCCTCTCAGAAAGGATGCAACAATTTATAATGTCTCCCCAGAGAAGCTCACTCTGGGGTTGAGAGTCTTGCTTTACAAGGGTTGTGAAATGCTGGATGGGTCTAAAAGGGGGAGAAGTGACTGAGTTCAAGTTTAACCTCCCTGGTTCTCCATGACGGTAAACGACAGCACATCACTGTTTTTTAAGCGCTTGCGTGTGTCGTTGTCACATTTAATTTCCAGTCTCTAGGAAAAACAACAAAGACTGTGGATCACAGCCGTGAACTAACTTTGCCAAGATCAGCTAATAAACGGCAGGCAATGCCTGGTCTGGAGTCCTTTGGCCAGGCTCAGGGCCTCTCCCACCTCCCAGATCCACAAGGACATCTTTTGATAAGGCAAGGAGGGTGGGATCCAGAGTATAACACACCCATAAGGCTGTCAGCCAGTCCTTTCGGCTTGGACGGGAAACTGCTGAGATGGCCATTCTGAACTCTGGCCAGGGTGGGGATGGAGGTCAGGGTAGGGGCTCCCTTCTATACTGTCAAGTTCTCTAGGATTCCCAGGGAGTCACTAGGAGGTTAAATCACCCTGTGTGTGTGACAACAAAAAATGATCTATGTCTTTTTTTTTTTTAATTTTTGACCATTCCACACAGCATATGGGATCTTAGTTTCCTGACCAGGGACTGAACCTATATCCTCTGTATTGGAAGCACAGAGTCTTAACCATTGGATCCCCAGGGAAGTCCCAGGAAATGATCTGTGGGGCAGGCAGAAGGAAGGAAGCTGACCCACCAAGCAGTATGTGTTTCACTGCTAACCCAGAGCGAGCTCCCAGGAGACCAAGTTCTTAGTCACTTAATTCTCCTAAGGCCACTTAAATAATCTGCAGTGACCCTGCCTTTGAACCCAAGGCTTCCAGACTCCCAACTCCTTCTTCCAGCTTTCTCCACTGTTATCAGGCAAGATTCCAGGGTTGCCTATGGAGGTAGTTCCTCTTGCCCCTGCCTCTTCTCACTTAACAAGAATCCATCCCTGCTTTCCATTTTGCTCGGCTCACAGCAGAGACCCCAGGCAGAGCCTTGCAGGGAATAACCAGTGAGACTCTGTGCCCCTCCTGGAGCCTGGCAGGACAGTTATCTACAACCCCCAGGAGCTCTCACTTTCTGAGCAGGCGACTCCAGCCCCGTACCGCACCCCTCCCTCGGGGCAGGCCACGTCCTCCCCATCGTGTCGGCAGTGCGCCAGAGACAGCTCCGTTCCCGAGCACTTCACACCACTCATGACCACCTTGTTGGCGTTGATATCTCCGTGCCAGTACCAGGTCTCCTGCATGAACCAACAACAACAAACAGCCAGCACATCACCTTGAATTGTCACTTTCCCACATTCTATCAAATTTCAGCCTCACCAAAACACCCAAGGCTTTATGATTCCATTTTTCAGATGGAGACAGCCAAGACACAGTCACTTACCCAAGTCATGCAGGTTGTTAGTGGCAGCGCAAATGAGGCCCGCCCCCCGCACTTGGATACTGCCCCTCTCCCCTTTTGGAAAGCACAGCTAAGAGTGTGCTCAATGTTGTGTATCAGGAACAGCAGCCAGACTGCCTACTCCCTCCTCCAGAGCTCTGGGCAGACATTATAATCTATCACAGCACTCTCCTCTAAGCCTGACTGTGCTCTCAGAATCCTTCTCAACACCATGCTCCAAGGAGACACCACCAACTGATTAGGATTGGCAGGAGAGAAGAAATCTAGTCACATTTGTCAATAGTTCCATCTTCATATATCTCATTGGTTCTGATTTTCTAGAGAACCTACACACCCCTCATCCTCTAGAGAGAAAACTGGGGCCTCGGGAAGGGATAAGGCCTGCAATCAGAGTACTGAGGTCAAGGGTAGGCCCATCTCACAGCTTCTGCTGTGAGAATCAGGTGTCTTAGGAAAGAGCTGACTAGGAACAAAAAGAGCCGGACAGTTACTCTGTTGCAGTCAGCACTGTTCTTCTACACTCCATGGAGAACCAGCGGGTGCCTTGGCTGGTCATAAGCAGGATCAGCAGAAACACGATGTGGCTGTGTGAAGCCAGACTTCCAGAGGGCCCCGGGTACCAGAGGCCTGCCCCTTCCTTCTGGATGGTTTGGGGAGTTGCCACAGGGCTGCCTGGCTGAGTTCTCCCATGTCACTACTAATAAATGCCTTCCTCAAACAGCCACCCAGGGCACAGGGGCTGAAGTCAGGGTTAGCAAAGTAAGATGGGGGTGCTCCGGACATTTTCCTGTTCTGGAAGAAGCTTAAGAAAGGTGTTTGTAGAGCCTAGATACTGAGGACCTGGACTATTTGTTCCATGTTCACAGAGAAGCTGGGAAAGGTGGCAGGTCATAATGTAGCCAGCTGGGAGAGGGTCCAATTGGGAAGTGACCTCCAGCCTCCTGGCTCCCACTCCTCTTGCCCCTGGCCTCTTTCTGACAATGTTACATCCCAGGATAGGGTCCAGAGGGCAGTGACTTTTTAATCCAAAGCACTGCCTGTCTTTCTTCTGTTCCTTTCTGATGGCAGGGTGGAGAGCCTAGCTACCTTTGGCTGAGTCCCTTCTGAGCTGGCAGCAGGAGGAGTGTGCAGCGGCTGTGAAAGGGTCCTGAAGCAAGGCTTGGGGAACTGCCACCAACCAAGGAGAGGATGCATGGATGTGGACACAGCGAGGAAGCATGTTGTGGGAAGAGGGGCCAGCAAGAGAACGAGCTAAGACAGGGGTCTCCACCCCCCTGGTACTGGTCCGAGACCTGCTAGAAACTGGGCCACTCAGCAGGAGATGAGTAATGAGTGAGTAAGCAAAGCTTCATCTGTCTCTCCTCATTGCTCTCCATCACTCACATTACTGCCTGAAGCATCCATCCTGCCCCTACCCCGTCTGTGGAAAAGCTGTCTTCCACAAAACCATCTCTGATGCCAGAAAGGCTGGGGACCGCTGAACTAAGGCATCTAGGGTATTGGGTTGGGTGGTCTCCACATGCCCCCTGATAGGACTGAGTGGCTTCCCCCTGCAAAGGCAGATCGGGACATCCCAGAATGAGCCCCTTGCATGGTCAAGCCCAGTGCACAGAGCTGAGATCCAAAACCAGAGTCCAGGGACCCACGCAAGGACTTGGGGCTGCAGGGGGCAGAGCAGTGGAGGACAGGATGAGGTTTTTCTCCAAGTCCATGGCTCTCTACTTTCTGGGAGTCACAGAAGGTGGGGGCTGATGAGAGCTGGGCAGGATTGGACCAGATGCAGGGTTCAAGGCCCTTGGCGGCAGGATGGGGGTGGGGGCTTCTCACCTGGAAGGCATTGCTGGCAAACCCCAGGCCTAGCTGCCGGCAGACGACCATGGCCTCCACAATGCCCCAGTTCTCGCCGCACACCATGCCCCACACGAGGGACCCGTTCCTTTCCACCAGCACCTCCACTCGGCCCTCGTAGGGGTTTCGGCCCCCGTTCAGGCGCAGCTGTGGAGGGAAAGGAAGGCGTGATCACTGGGAGGGGAAGGCAGGTTGATGCCCCACTATGGTACTGCCTTCAGTCTCAATTTCCCCAAGGCAGGGAGTCCTGCCTGCGACACAGAACCCTGGCATCACTGAGAACCTGCTGTATGCGAGGCATTGTGCCCAGCATGGTCTTCTCCATTGGGTGCCTCTCCCCTGCCCTATGCAGCCATCCTAGGACCCTAGATGCCAATACAGCCGGGGAGATCCACTGACCCCACTATAGACCCACTGATCTCACAGGAGAATCTGCCTCCGCTGCCCATGAGCCCACCATGGGGGTGGGTCTCCGATCAGATACTTGGAAAGATGCAATAAGGAGCCTTAAGATGATAGAATCCTCCGACTCTTTCTGGGACCATTTTCTCCTCCTCACATCCACTTCCATACCCCGGTTCCAGCTCCTGATTGCATCTCTTCCCACAACACCCCCTGCTGTCCTTTCCAGAAGAACTCTTACCTGACAGTCCCACCTGGCACCTCAGAGACCCCAAATCTAACTGGTCTTCTTTTTCTCTCTACACCTAAACCTGTGCTCTACCTCCCCTTCATTCTCCATTTCAGTGAAAGGCACTACCACCTGCCCCAGGGGCAGCAAACTGTGTAGGGTGAATGCAGGGACCAGAATATGTAAATAGTGGGGCACAGCTGTGTGCCCAAGAAACCATATTTACAAATACAGGCAGAGGGCTGGATTTGGACGGCAAGAGATAGTTTGCTGATCCTGAATCTATTCTGTTAGACAAGCCAGAAATCTAGGAGCGAGCACCAGCATCACCCTCTTTCTTATCCCTTACATCAGGAGCTCCCAACCAAGCCCCTCCACCCCTGCCTGTTAGGAACTGGACCGCACAGCAGGAGATGAGAAGCGGGAGAGCAAGCAAAGCTTCACATCTATATTCGCTCCCCGTTGCTCTCCCATCACCCCCAGATGGACCGTCTGGTTGCAAGAAAACAAGTTTAGGGCTCCCACTGATTCTGCTTTATGGTGAGGTGTATAATTACTTCATTATATATCACAAGCTAATAATAATGAAATAAAGTGGGATCGAAGCCGGGTCTCCTGCATTGGAAGCAGATGCTTTAACCTCTGAGCCACCAGGGAAGCCTACAATAGAGGCAATGCACGTGAATCATCCAGAAACCATCCCTCCTCCACCAACCCATCCTGGTTGGTGGAAAAAACGTCTTTCATAAAACTGGTCCCTGGTGTCAAAAAGGTTGGGGACTGATGTCCTACATCCCATCAGAATCTTCCTCCAAGGATTTTATCTCTCAAGTCCCTCCCACTCACGCTCCTCCCTCCAGCTCCATCCTTACCCCTCTTCCCAGGCACCTTCACCTCTCGCCTGAAACAGCCCTCCTCACCTCCCTCCCACTGCCTCTCCTCCTGCCTTCATTGAATCTATTCTCCATGCAGAAGCCAGAGTTACTTCTGAAAAACACCCGATCATGTTCCTGCCCTAGAACATGTCCATGGTTTCCTTTTGCTCCACTACTTCCCTCTTCACCCTCATCACATGTCTCTCTCCTCCCTGCTCTCCTACCTCCAAGCGCACGGCCTTCTTTCAGTTTCCATGGCGACCTAACTCTCCTGACCAAGTTACACAGTGCGTCTCATTTCACACTGAAGTCCATTACATACAGAGGCCCCTTTGCTTTTGGCTGGTCCCACTCATCTCTCCAAATCTATACCCAGTGGCACTTCTCTCCAGTGGGGGGTCAGTGCCCACTTACACAGTCTCTCTCTACATCTTCTTAGTGTTCTTGACAATTATAATTAAGCTAATTTATAATTTTACAATTTAATGGGTGTCTCTCTGATGATATATAAGAGCCAAAGAGCAGAGCTGTATTGGTCTGGTTTACTGGAGGATCGAAAACTAAGACGGCACCTCTCAGATGTTAAGTACACGCCACGATTCCTTTTGGAATGGATGAATACAACACCAGGCTTACAGAATGAAAGCACGGACCAACACATGAGCCCAAGCCCATAAAGGGAAGCGGGATAAGGTATGTGGATTAAGGACTGGAATTTGGGGGAAGGGCTCTGAAAATGCAGTTCTTAATCCACATACCTTACCCTGCTTCCCTTTATGGTCCTAACAATTCATCCTTTTGAGATAAGACCTAATACTCCAGAAATCTTCAGCTGTTTGTTTGCCAGTCCTTAGCAACAGCACCATCCTTAAGTCATAGGTCTTATTCTTATTGACTTGGGGGCTGGGAAGGTCACGGAGGTCAGCCAGTAAACAGACAAGCCGAGGGCAGTCCTGACCTTAGATCTATCTACCAGAGCTGAGCCGACGCATAAATGGCATATAAGGTTCCTGTAAAGTGCTCAAACAAGGCCTGGCACTCAGTGAGTGCTGAGAAATCTCAGACATCATCACAGCAATAATGATCATTAGGGTGGGAGTCCCAGCAGAAAGCAACCTTTCTTCAGAGGACCTAGAAGAGGTCAGAGCAGGTAGGAAGAGGGCTGGCCCTCGGAAGACTGACATTTGTCTTCCTGAGTGCCTCTGTCTGGGCTGGAGGAAACCTCAGTCCAGGCGCTGGACATCGGCTATGGATTGCACATCACCTGTGACTAACATATCTTTGTTGTTGTTGTTTAGTCACTCTTCTGACCCAATGAACTGTAGCCCGCTGGGCTCCTTTGTCTATGGGGTTTTCCAGGCAAGGAAAGCAGAGTGGGTTGCCGTTTCCTTCTCCAAGTGATCTTCCCAACCCAGGGACTGAACCCACATCTTCTGCATTGGCAGATGGATTCTTTACCGCTGAGCCACCAGGGAAGCTAGATCTATACAAAAACAAATAAGCAGGCAGAGCCAGGGAGAAAGTCCTAGAAAGGCCTGAGCCTCAGTGGGAGGCAAACCAGCTGGCTCCAACATCCACAGGAAGGCCAGCAGCCTTTGGGGAGGGTGTACCAATCCACTGGGTCACAAGAGTGACCTTCAATCCATCGGGATGTCTCCAAGTAACTTCAAGCCATCCCCTCTGCTCATTTGAGATCTAATGAACGCCTGTATTTCATCCTTTATGTGCTTACTGAACTCTGCCAGTAATGTTGGCACCTTCTCAGAAATGAAATGAATTGTATGTAATTCACCAGATCCATTCATTCATCCAGTATTTATTTGGCTTTTATTATGTGACAGGAGTGGGCTTCCCAGGTGGCTCAGTGGTAAAGTATCTGCCTGCAATGCAGGTGACTCAGGAGAGGCAGTTTGATCCCTGGGTTGGGAAGATCCCTTGGAGGAGAGAATGGCAACCCACTCCAGTATTCTTGCCAGATGAATCCCATTGACAGAGGAGCCTGGCAGGTTACAGCTATGAGGTCGCAAAGAGTTAGACAGGACTGAACTGACTTAGCAGGCACACACGAGACAGGAGGAGTGCTGGGAAATTCACAGGCAAACTTTCAGAGTGCTTACCATGTCCCCCGCCCTGTGTAAACCCTTTATGGACATTTGGTCCTCACAGCATCCCTAGGAGGCAGAGGTACCATGTCATCCCCATTTCACAGATGAGGGGAGTCTCAGATGGAGTAAGCATCTCTTCATTACCATACTAGACCACCTCCAAACCATCCACCTAAGCCCACTCTTTCAAGGGTGCTTTTGTCCCAAAGCAGGAATTGCTGAGTCAGAACAGAGGACCAAATTGGTGCCTTACAGTCAGGATAGAGAACTCCTCCTGCTGGGAGGTTGGGGTCCTGAACCTTGGGCCCCATGTTTTGAGGCATTTATAGTAAGTCCCCTACATAGGAAGTAAATCCCCTTCAAGTTGTAGATTTTCAAGGATGCGAATGTGCCCGTGCATGCCAGCTGTTGTACTGTACTACCGTACTTTCCAAGGTACTGTACTACAAGAGTAAAAATGGTTTCTTTATTTTTTATGTTTGTTTTTTATGTATCATTTGTGTGAAAAGTATCATAAACCAATTACACTACAGTACTAATAAATAGCCAATTGTGCTAGCCTGGGTAGCCAGGCTAACTCTGTTGGACTTACAAACAAATTGAATTTACAAACCCCCTCTGGGAAGAGAACTGGTTCGTATGTAGGGGACTTACTGTATTGTCTATTGGAGTCAGACTAGGTCTTGAGGCTTAGGATACTAAAGCTTTAATCACTAAAGTGTTAGTCACTCAGTTGTGTCCGACTCTTCGTGACCTCATGGACTATAGCCTGCCAGGCTCCTCAGTCCATGGAATTCTCCAGGCAAGAATAATGGAGTGGGCTGCATTCCCTTCTCCATGAATTACTAAAGCACATAATTTTGTGCCTTGTGAAAACCATCTCTGGTTGCCTCCAAGCATCTTTGGCAAGGAGTGGTGTGCCAGCCCCTCACATACACACCCTCCACACCCGACTGGTCTCCTGTGTCTCCGGCCTCCTGGGCTGATTATGGCCTGGAGAACACTGTCCAGGACAAATGACAGCCGGGACTGTGATGGCGACCACAGGACTGACCGCTAGGCCACAGGCTGAGCCTTCTAATGGCTTGCATCCTGATTTAGGGAGTCTGGAACCTTCCCTCTCTCTGGGAAGTCCAGATCCTTTCCCCTTCCCCTCCTCTTGTTTTCCGAGTCCCAGCACCAAGGCTGGTGGAGCCGCAGGCCTGCACAGAGGTGCACCCTGGAGCATCGGAAGTTGAGGGCAGGGACCCCTCCTGGGGGCTAGGTTAGCACTGAAGTTCAGGATGTCCTGATAGGTTGTAAAGAGTCCACCTGCAATTCAAGAGACCTGGGTTCAATCCCTGGGTTGGGAACATCCCCTGGAGTACTCCAGTATTCTGGGCTGGAGAATTCCATGGACAGTCCATGGGGTCACAAAGAGTCGGACATGACTGAGCAACTTTCATTTCACTCAGAATGCCAGTGGGCAGTGCTGATGGATAATTGGGTTTATTATTATTTTTTATTTCGCTATGGACTGTGCCCTGCCTTATTGATTGCACTGGGGTCAGCTAGCTCCCTCTGCTGCCCCTCTCCTAGGTACCTCCCCCCAAAAAAAGCAGACTTCATTTTGTTACCCTAAAGTTTGCAAAAATTAGGATTGGGGAGCCTGAAGAATTCCAAGTCCAAACTTTTTCCCGCTACCAGGGGGCAGTGGGGCTCCCAAGTCTGAGTTTCAAAATGAAGATTTGAGTCTTATATAAGACTCACTTATATTGAGTCTCAATATGAAGGCTCCTGTCTCTAGGGCTCTCTTTGGGAGGATTCCTGTCCTTTGTCCCCAACTGTCTGTGCAGCCCAGGTTGCTTGGCCAGGTGTTCCTGCCCTAGGTTCTAGACCCAATAGGAGTCTGAGAGGCTCTGGCTGAAGACCATGGCTGCACACTGACTCTGGGGCAAGGAAAACATAAGGCCTTCAATGGGAGCTGGGCCTCTCTTTGAGATACTTCCTAAAGCTCCAAGCTGTGGCCATGCTGCCAAGGCTGAGCAGGCCTGGAGCCACCTTTGTAACAGGAAGCAGGGTTTCATTGCCCCTGGAAGAATCCAGGTACCTCAAAATGTACTGGGGGCCTTTTCTTATTTCCTAGAGGAGACTGGGGGTTGCAAGAGAGGCTGGCCATGAAGTTCAAACTCAGCCCAATACATAGCTCTCCATTCCCAGGGCTCCCCTCCTGGACACCCCATTCCAGAAGTGGCCTGGCTTGAAGTTCCAATATCCACGGAATCCCAAGAGGTCTCAGGGTCAGCCAGGAGCCTCTGGCCCACACCTTCTCCACTTCATTACCCCTCAAGGATGCTAGGGGAGGTCCATCCTTCTCCAAATTTCTTAAAACAATCCCAGGCATTTCTTTTTTCCTATTCCTTTGGTTCTTGGTGGCAGTAGTATGCAGTTTGAAAGAAGGGAGTGATGTGCAGGAAGCTGAATTTTTCTGAGCATGAATAGAGAAAACAAAACACCTACCTCCAGCCAGTGGGGCATGGCGAGGCCGCTCTGTATTTTGATAAGGTGGAGGTTCACCAGTCCCTCACCTGTTTTTGGAGGTGGCAGGTAGGAAGCGAGGTAACAGGACCCAGATGTTAACAGGCAAGCAAGCACTAGCACTCTCCAACTCACATTCCACATGTGGGCATGGTCCTGCCATCCAGACAGGGCCAGGCCCACAGTTCAGAAGGGAATCAGAGGTCAGCAAGGCTGCCAGGGGACCCTGTGTGCACTAGCTTGCCTGGTAAACCCACCTGCCACCCCCAGAGCCTTCCCACCTTGGCATGTCTCCCCAGCTTGGCTGTGGCTGAATGGATGAAACCTCCCAGTTTCATGTCTGTGAGTTTTATTTATTAGTCATTCAATAAAAAGTCAATTTCTTAAAGAACTGGGGGTTGGAAGGGAAGCTAGGAATCACCTCTCTCACCTCCTTATTTTTTAAGGAGGAAATTGAAACCTGAAAGAGATTAAGGAATCAGCCAGTAAATGATAGCAATGAACTGACTTGTGCGTGCATGCTTAGTTGCTCAGTTGTGTCCAACTCTTTGTGACCCCATGGACTGTAGCCCACCAGGCTCCTCTGTCCACAGGATTGTCCAGGCAAGAATACTGGAGTGGGTTGCCATTTCTTCCTCTAGGGAATCTTCTTACCCAGGGATCGAATCTATGTCTCCTGCATTGGCAGACAGATTCTTTACCACTGCAGATCTTTTACCACCAGGGAAGAAAGCCCTTCCAGGGGATAGAAATGGCCAGATTCAAGCATAAAGCTTTCCCACACCCCATGCTTGAGCACAGGGCTCACCTTCTAGAGCTGAAGGGTCCCTGAAAGGATGAGGGTGTTTTGTGCTAGGAGTGTGGTGCCCCCACTGGCATGACTGGGCACACAGCCTGGCTCAGCTCCACCCACCATAAAGCCCTTGTGGAAAACCTCATTTTCTTTGGCCTAGGCCTTCATTTGGGTTGAAAACCCCATTCCACCCAAGTCCAATCTGTCTGAAGTGAATGGTACCCCAGCACATGGGACTCTTGGCACGTCAGCTCTTGGAGCTCTATTATGGCTTTCTTGGAATGCTGCTCAGCAATTAGAGATGGCAAGCCTTTCCCACAGCTGTAGGGCTGTGGCACGCCTCTGCTCACTTACAAGCAAATGGTTGGCTCAGTAGAGAGCTGTTGAGTTCACATTTTTAGCCCCATGGGGCAGTAAGCTGTTGTGGCCGCCCAGTTCAGTAGTGCCTTTGACAAGATGATGCCAAGGTCAAGAAGCAGTGTCAGAGCCTCGCTGGAAAGCCATCCTGTACCCCAATGTGTCGGCATTTGCTCATTAAAAAAAATAAGCTCTCAGGAAGCTTTTCCAATGTGCCAGCCTGGTGACCAAATTCATGGTTTAGCACAAAGCATTAGATAGGATTTACTGGGCCTTTTTGGAGGATGGGCTAGACCTCCTAGCGAAATCTTGTTGGTTATCTCTGTAGGAAAAGTCACCCACGTGAGGGTACATGATGCAGGTTTTTAGAGACCCTGTCTCAGGAAGGGAGGGGTGTATATCAGACATAATGCTGTTAACGTTTCCTTTCCTTTCCCTCTGGAAACCTAAGTACAGTCTTTAGTCTCCAAATACTGTCTACATCGTGCTTACATCTGTGTACTTTACTGACCAACTGTGGTTCCTCTGGGTCTCTGGAAAGGACCATTGCCAAGGGGACCGCAGGTGCTGCAGTCCTTGAATCCTTTGCAGGAAGCACTGAGTTGCAATCACACTGTATGTCCAGCCACAGAGTACGGCAGGGCACACAGAGGATCCCCAACATCTGAGGACAGCAGAGCTTATCCATGTGTCTTTTCGTTTGGCACCTCCACCAAAGCCAGGTGCCAGCCACTGAAGGTGCCAGCCACTGAAGGTGACAGAAGTAGAGCCCATCAACTTTCTGAGCTCATCATCAAAGTACCTGTCAGCAGGCTTCAGCCTGAGACCCTGTGGTCTACCATTTCTGCGGATTCAATGACCAAAACATAACACAGTCCCCTCTGGGCATCCAGGCTCCTTACCTTTTTCTGGAAGCCCATGGCAGGGATGTTACATCTCACAGCAGCATCTTCCTCATGATTGCAGCCCTGAGACTCAGCATTGAACTTGCAGTCTATGATGGACTTCTCATTCCCCGTGCACTCAATTTCATTGAGGTGAATGGGCCTATCCCTGGGAATGGAAAATGAACAAGCACTATGAAAGCTTCCACAAGACAGTTTCTGCAATAGGAAAGGAAGTTCTAGACAGTAAGAACATGCCTCTCCCATCCTCAGAATGCTCCCAACTGCCTCCCACAAGAGCTCAATGACCCAGGCCTCTTCTACCTGGAGAGAATGTTGTCTTGGGAGTCACTTCTCCCACAAGAACAAAGGTTGTTACTGATTTATGTGACCTTAACCAACTCACTCAGCCTCTCTGAATATTGGTTTTCTCACTGAAATAGAGGAGCTGGTCTAGAGGGCGTTTAAGTTCCCTACTCAACTTGTACACTCTGTGTATTGATGAATCCTAAAGGGGCAATTCTCACAGGGTAGTTGGACTCCCTGCAGGAAAGAAATGGCATTCTCAGCTTGGATGATCTGAGTTACAGAAAGGAATTTTAAAAATAAAAATATAAACAAAGCATGAGGAAATCACAAAATTGCAATGGCTAATCCATTGTGTGAACTAATACCATCCCCCAGGTCTGCAAGAAAGAAAAGTGTCTGTCACTCAGTCATGTCTGACTTTGCGACCCAGTGGACTGTAGCCCACCAGGTTCCTCTGTCCATGGAGTTCTCCAGGCAAGAATACTGGAGTGGGTAGCTGCTCCCTTCTCCAGGGATCTTCCCAAATCAGGGCTTGAACTCAGGTCTCCCTCATTGCACGCAGATTTTTTACCATCTGAGCCACAAGGGATGAGGGAAAAATGTTAATAACTGGTCCAAGAGAACAAAAGAGCGTTGTAGGGAGGTCACCTGTTAAGAGCTGTTATCCTTAGTGAAGGGACACAGCGACCCACAGGGAGAATAAAGACCCAGCTCCTCCCCACTGGCCTCCCCTGCTGACCACATCCAAACCTGCCTTCCAGGGCCCTGACCCATGTGGACAAGGAGGAGGATGGAGCCGCAGGGGCAGACAGAAGACATCCCACAGGGAACCCTAATGCACATGTGGGAAGTTTCCCCTACAGGCACCAGGATGGAAGGGGGAGCTCCCCACTGCTGGGGAGAGGGAATTCCCAGTTTGTCAGTATTCAACTCAACTCACCTCACAAAACCACCTCTCCTCTGTCTAGCCCATAAAGATGGATCCAAGTCTAGTTCTTCCTGGGAGCTCTGGGCTGCTTTGACCCCCACCTTGGACCTTGCCCTGCTCCGAGATCTCCTCTCTCTCTTGATCGTCACCATCATTCTCTGGTTTGGGTCCATCCCTCAGCACTCATCTGATCCCATAAAATCTCCCATCTTTATGACGACCCTCCCCTGACCCCATACTTCCTTCTGGCCTGTCACTTTCCTCCCCTTCAGAGTGAACTTGAAAGAGTCATCTGCTTTTGTTCTTTCTGCTTTCAGCAGGAGGACCTTTCCTAATCTGCTTCTCCACAGCATCTCCCTAACTCAGGAAGCAGCACCTCCATCCTCCTGGTTCTTGCCAGAACCCAGAGGCATCACTTCCTCCTCTTTATCCACAGACAAGCAATCCATCATCATGTCCTATTCATTGCCCCAAATTCACTCCCCCACCCAGTGCTTTTCATTTCTGCCACTCATCTAACTCTGTCACCTCCCATTTGGACAAATGACATAGCTTCTAGTCTCCTTCCTGCTTGCTTATTCCAAAATACTTCCCACGCACAACCCAAGAGATTTTTTAATGCATGTTTAATCATGTCACTCCCTTGTCTTAATCCTTGTAATAGTATTTCACTGCAGTTCAGGGTACAATTAGTTCCCAAATGGTCCAAACAGGGACCAGCTTCCACAAAACGTCCCAGCTATGCTTGCTCCTCCCCAGCTTGACCACATGTCTCTCCTTTGGCTATTCCCTCTGCCTGGACCCTCTTCTTCCTTCTCCTCAGCAGTGAACTCCTGCTCAGCCTTCAGGGCGCAGGTCTGATGTCACTTCAATGGCACAACCTTTCTAAGCCTCATCTAAGCTGGGTCCCCTCAGGTCACCTCCACTGAGCACTCCACTTCACACTGTATTCTGGTGGCTGTCTATTCATGTCTGTCTGACTCCACACTGGGCTGCAGGTCCCACAGGGCAGGCATTACATCTGTGTTCCTTGGGGATTACCAACCAGAGACTAGCAAGTAGGAGGTGCTGCAAACAGTATCTGAATGGGCACCCTTGACTTAAGTAAGTGCCTGTTGATCGTCAGCCTCCGTACCAGTGTTGGGGACTCGCAGAGGAATACAGCAGTCCCTGTCATGACAAGCTCATAGGATGTGCCTGGGGGATGTAGACACTTAGACAGACTTGTAATATAATGGGGTACATGATAAAGATGGAGGTAACTCTCTGCACTTTGGAGCCCCAAGGACGGACCACTGGGTCTCTGGAGACACCTGGGATCTAGACTCTAAGGCCAAAAATTAACTTCCAGGAGCAACCCATTGTAATGGGTAAGAGCCAAGTTTCCATTTCCTTGGAAATTCATAAATGAAGAAGCTTCCAATTCCTTGGAATTTTATAAAATTTATAAAAACACATCAATCAGGACTTTCCTGATGTTCCAGTGGTTGAGAGTCTGTGCTTCCACTGCAGGAGGCATGGGTTCGATCTCTCGCCGGGGAACTAAGATTCCACATGGCACATAGTGCAGCTCCCCCCCTCCAAAAAAACCCCAACAAACATCAGTCACTATGGCGAGAAACACCCAAGGACTCAGAGCAGAAATGCTGTGCAAAATACAGATTCCAAACAGAGACTGAAGCAAGCAAGGCCATGGCTCATGAATTAAGATGGGCTCAGAAACAGGTGGCAACCTAGGACTTGGATGTGCAGTTAGAGCAGAGGCTTGTTAGATGATTATGAGGATGATGGTGATGGCAGTGATAGCGATGATGGTGATGGTGGTGATGAAAATGGAGGCGATAGTGGTGATTATGATGGTGCTGGTGGTGATGGTGATGATGGTGGTGGTGGTGATGATGATGGTGGTGATGGTGATGATGATGATGGTGGTGATGATGGTGGTGGTGGTGATGGTGATGATGATGATGGTGGTGGTGATGATGGTGGTGGTGGTGATGAAAATGGAGGCGATAGTGGTGATGATGATGGTGGTGGTGGTGATGGTGATGATGATGATGGTGGTGGTGATGATGGTGGTGGTGGTGATGAAAATGGAGGCGATAGTGGTGATGATGATGGTGGTGGTGGTGATGGTGATGATGATGATGGTGGTGGTGATGATGGTGGTGGTGGTGATGAAAATGGAGGCGATAGTGGTGATGATGATGGTGGTGGTGGTGATGGTGATGATGATGATGGTGGTGGTGATGATGGTGGTGGTGGTGATGAAAATGGAGGCGATAGTGGTGATGATGATGGTGGTGGTGGTGATGGTGATGATGATGATGGTGGTGGTGATGATGGTGGTGGTGGTGATGAAAATGGAGGCGATAGTGGTGATGATGATGGTGGTGGTGGTGATGGTGATGATGATGATGGTGGTGGTGATGATGGTGGTGGTGGTGATGAAAATGGAGGCGATAGTGGTGATGATGATGGTGGTGGTGGTGATTCATGGTGGTTGTGGTGATGGTGATGGTGGTGGTGGTGGTGATGGCAGTGATAATGGTGGTGCTGACAATGATGGTGGTGGTGATGATGGTGGTGATGAGAATGGTGGCAATGGTGGTAATTATAATGGTGATAGTGGTGGTGGTGATGGTGATGATGGTGGTGATGATGATGGTGGCTGTGGTGATGGTGGTGGTGGTGATGATGATGGTGGTGGTGGTGGTGATGATGGTGGTGGTGGTGATGATGGTGGTGGCTGTGGTGAAGGTGATGGTGGTGGCTGTGGTGAAGGTGATGATGGTGGCTGTGGTGATGGTGATGATGGTGGTGGTGGTGGTGATGGTAGTGATAATGGTGGTGATGACAATGATGGTGGTGGTGATGGTGGTGGTGATGGTGGTGGTGATGAGGATGGTGGTGATGGTGATGAAAATGGAGGCGATAGTGGTGATGATGGTGGTGCTGGTGGTGGTAGTGATGATGGTAGCAGTGTTGGTGATGATGGTGGTGGTGGTGGTGATGGTGGTGATGATGGTGATGAGGATGGTGGTGATAATGGTGGTGATGACAATGATGGTGGTGGTGACGGTGGTGATGAGAATGGTGGCAGTGGTGGTAATCATAATGGTGATGGTGGTGATGGTGGTGGTGATGGTGGAGATGGCGATGATGATGATGGTGGTGGTGATGATGGTGATGGTGGTGATAATGGTGGTGATAATAATGATGGTGGTGGTGACGGTGGTGGTGATGGCGGTGGTGGTGGTGATGGTGATGATGGTGGTAGATGGTACTAATATTTACTGAGCACACACTATGTTTGGATTCTGTCCTAAACACATTGTTTATATTAACTCATTTCATCACCCCAACAAGTCAACAGAGTGGACCCCACTGGGGACCAAGGATAAAGTAACGGCCCAACAGAGGAACCAGGACTCAAACCAGGCAGTCTGACTCACAGCATGATTTTGCTGAGTTTCTGAAGTTTTCAGGAGAGTTAGGGGAGGAAATCCTTTGCTGGAAAGAGCGGCAGATTGCTCTGGAGAAAGCTGAGCCGTTGAAGTGCCTATGTTCTCCATCATCTAGGGGTGCTCCTTCTGCCTCCTCCCTCCTGGAACACCTCCTGCTTTCTGCCCATCTAAGTAGAGGTCTGCCTTCAGGGAGCATTGTGAATCCTTTCTCCTTTGTGGCTCAGTTTGAACAGCCTCACTCTCATCTGCAGCATTTACTTTTTACATCTTTCTCTCTTGCTTACAAAGCAGTAAGCTGCAGCTTCAGCCTTAGAGTAGATTCAGCCTGTGTCTCCTTGGGAAGTGACAAGACCTTTCTGAACTCCACTTTCCCCATCTATAAAAGGCAATAACAATGTCTCTCTTGCAGGACTGGGGTTTTGAATATTGAATGAAACCAATTGTGTCAAGTTACCAGGGACTCAATAAATGATAAGAATTACTGGGTTGGTCAAAAAGTTCATTTGAGTTTTTCCTAATATTATCAGGATAATTTCTTATATATCATCACCTATTTGTTAGTGTAAAATAGTTTTGGTGCTATTTCTTATTTCGTCCACTTGAGCTAACTTCCTAGAGAGCAGAAACCATTACTAGAAATGTCTGAGGAAGAAATGAATTCTCTGTTCCAGGCTCCAGCCCAAACAGTACTCAACAAATGTGTATGGACTGCTAAACTCTGAGGCTGGACAGGAGAGAAGAGATTAACGCAAGAGCCTTGACACTTTAGACTCCAACTAACAACTGCTTGGGGCTTCCCAAGTGGCTCAGTGGTAAAGAATCTGCCTGCAATGCAGGAGACCCAGGTTCGATCCCTGGATCAGGAAGATCCCCTGGAGAAGGAAATGAAACCCACTCTAGTATCCTTGCCTGGGAAACCCCACGGACAGAGGAGCCTGGTGGGCTATAGTCCATGGGGTTGCATAGAGTTGGACATGGCTTAAAGATTAAACAACTGCTTAGTCTCCTTCTGGCCTAACTGATGTAAGGCCAGAAGGCTGTCTCTAGACATCTGGGGACTCACTTTCCTGAAGCCTGCACATTCATGGCACACCAGGGCAGAGTGCAGAGATGGAAGAGCCAGGATTTCTTACATTCTTCCCTATACCACCAAGTTTTTCAGTGAGTCAAGCAGAGTATGAGGTGTTACTAAAGAATACCAGCCTGGATGTCCAGCCAAACTCGCCCAGCAGTGTCCATGAGCTCCTAGCTCCTTTTGTTGATCTGGGTTTGATCCGCTGCATGGTGAACCCCAGCTTTCCCCTCATCCTGGGTTCTGGACTATCCATCCACTCGCTATGCCTCCCCCACCTCCACCTTGGCCTTGTTTTTCCCCAACCTGAACCCTGTGACCACAGGCCTGGGGCAGGAGAGGATGTGAGGCAGAAGCCATGGCCAACCTCTCAGAACAAAGTAATGGACTTTGGGCCCACAATCAACTGCAGGTTGCCATTAGTTTTTGAAGATCACAGTAGAATAGACAAGGACAATGCAATCTGTTTTGCACGTTAGCACTGTTTCTGGAGACTTTTGTTTAGGCTTTACGTGCGTGGCACATGCTGTCAGTACTTCTGATCAGAGATTTCAGGCCTGAAATCAGGCCTTTCAGGGTCTGAAAGGGACTGATCTCGAGCTGCTCCATCCAGCGCAGTGGCTGCTGCCTCACTGAGTGCCTGGAATGTGGCCAGTCCAGACTGAGATGGGCTGCAAGCGCAAAACGCATCCTGCATTGCAGAGAGTCAGTACCCCACCTGCGAACTATCTCATCAAGAGCATTTATATTCATCAAATGTTGATATCATAATATTTTGAATATATATATTATTAAAGAAAATAGATTACTTAAAAGAATTTCACCTGTTCCTTTTTATTTGTTCTTTACATGGCTACTAGAAAATAACATTATATATGTGGCTTCAAAGAGTTGGACATGACCAAGCGACTAACACTTTCCATTTTATGTCTATTGGATAGTGTGGGTCTGGAGTGTTAGAATTTTCTTTTGGCTGCACCGCTTGGCATGCAGGATCTTAGGTCCCCAGCTAGGGATCGAACCTGGGCCCCTTGCAGTGGAAGCACAAAGTCTTAACCACTGGACCACTAGGGATGTCTGGGAGAGTTGGAAATTCTTGACCAAGTGGTTGTTCAGCTGATCTTGCTTGTGCAACTGGAACTCATTCATTCATTCTTGATAAAAATTAATATCCCCAGAGCACTATAGGGCTTCCCAGGCTGCACTAGTGGTAAAGAACATGCCTGCCAATACGGGAGACAGAAGTGGGTTTGATTCCTGGGTGGGGAAGATCCCCTAGAGGAGGGCATGGCAACCCACTCTAGTATTTTTGCCTGGAGAATCCCATGGACAGAGGAGCCTGGCAGGCTACAGTCCATAGGGTCAAAAAGAGTTGGACATGACTGAAGCAACTTAGCACACACATACATAGCATACACAGAGTGCTATAAGCTAGGCATGGGTGGGGGAGGCGGGTGTGTAAACAGATAGCCGGAATCCAGATGTTTTCAGGGGATCTCAAAACAAAACGCAGTACCTGACTCTGACCTAACATCCATGCTGGTGAGAACAGGAGGCTGGAGCCAGACAGAACCTAAGACACCCTGAACCCAGTGAAGACTCTGAGGCCCAGAAGGTTGCTCAAGGTTAGCAAGCACGTAGGTGGCAGGGCCAGGACCAGGACTCAGACTGTCTAACCCTCAGTCCTTGCCCTTTCACCACCATCGCTGTAGGTGTGGTCATTTGGTCCACAAGCCACAGCCTGAGCTGAGGACAGACCCTGTCTGCTCCTCTGTGACTTGACATCGAATGTGGACTTTTCCCTTCCTGCCTACCAGAGGTGATCTGTCCAGCGTGGCAGCAGGTGATAAATCATCCAATGGTTCTTTCAAGGACAGCAGTGAAAATGCCAGCTGTCTCTTTCTCCAAGAGTTCCGTGGGCCCTTGGAAACAGTTGGCTGCTCCGGGCAGTGAAATAATTAGGTCAAACAGCACACACCCATGAAAAGTGGAATGTTTATGTCACCCAGTGCTTGTCCACTCCTCGGAGTGAGTGGTCTCTGTCCTGGGGGCTTGGCAGACCACACACCAATGCACTAGCCAATGAGTAAATGGACTCTGAGGCTTTTTGAGACCCAAGGGAGCCACAAGGAGCTCACCACCACAGGGCAGGAGGAGGAGTGTCATGTGGGGTCACTACCAGCTGGCACTCAGAGTTCAAGTCCATCCAAGACCCTCAAACTTCAGTGGAAACACCCAGGGGTGTTGGAGAACGGAGGTAAGAGATGCTCTGAAGGTAAACAGGATGAGACAAGGTGCGGACAAGGGAGAAACCTACACCTGAGAGTTAGAAGATGTAGGTTTCCACGCTTTCTGCCACTAACCATGGGTGTGGCCTCAGACTTGCTCTCTGGAGCCTCAGATTTCTCATCTCTTGGACCAGATGACCTCTGAGCTCTTCTGCAGCAATGCCATCTATGATTCTAAGACTCTCTCGGGTCCACTGGCTATTATTTCCTTCAGGCTGTGATCAGTGACCTAACCACACTCCTCTCTGCAGGGCGACGGCCCTATGTCTGACAGCGTGGAAACATCCTCTCCCCACAGGACAGGACAGCCCACCCTCGCTGGCAGCTCACTCTCCTTCCTCCCCACCCTCTCCAAACCACAGCAATCCCCAGGCTGCAGCAGCCTCCCAGGGGGTCAGTGGCAAGAAGATTCCAGATGACTGGTCTCCTCTGCTCAACACAGTTCTCTGGGGGGAAGGCTGGACGCTCTCCCGCAAAGATTCCATTCTCTGCGGGACAAGGCCTGACACCGAGCAATGGCCTTCACAGGGCTCGGGAGAGGAAGTTACCTACTGTGCTGTCGTATCACGTTTACAACATTCTTCTCATCAGGGTGATGGGCTTGAAAGCCTCCTATACTTTTGCTCCTTACTCAGAAAAAAGACTTGTTTGGGACACTTAACAAAAGTCAAGCCCCTTTTTTCTTAGCAGCTCAAGATACTGGGAGAAGTGCAAACTGTTCCCAACCTCTGGTGGCAGGGAGAGAATGTTCATAGCGCTAATCTGGGGGGGAAATAAGATTTGGAATTCTGTGCCTGGGGTGGTCCACGGCCTCATGAATTCCGAGTTCTTCTCCTGGAGAAAGGGCCTGGAAATTCTAGCTTTCTCAGTGGGGCTGTGGGGAGCACTGGGTTAGGAGTTGGGAAACCTCTGTTAGAATATCCATTGGTTGCTAATATGTTGTCTTATCTTGGTTGTTTACTTCCTTCTCGGGGCCTCAGCTTCCAAATCCATAAAATGGGGACAACGTTCTCTAATACCCTTCCAGCCTGAACTACCTGGAGAGAGGTGTAGGACTACCTAACAGAGCATTGGAGCTGGATATGGGGTGTGCGCTCTGTCTTCAAGCCCCTTTTTTCTTAGCAGCTCAAGATACTGGGAGAAGTGCAAACTGTTCCCAACCTCTGGTGGCAGGGAGAGAATGTTCATAGCGCTAATCTGGGGGGGAAATAAGATTTGGAATTCTGTGCCTGGGGTGGTCCACGGCCTCATGAATTCCGAGTTCTTCTCCTGGAGAAAGGGCCTGGAAATTCTAGCTTTCTCAGTGGGGCTGTGGGGAGCACTGGGTTAGGAGTTGGGAAACCTCTGTTAGAATATCCATTGGTTGCTAATATGTTGTCTTATCTTGGTTGTTTACTTCCTTCTCGGGGCCTCAGCTTCCAAATCCATAAAATGGGGACAACGTTCTCTAATACCCTTCCAGCCTGAACTACCTGGAGAGAGGTGTAGGACTACCTAACAGAGCATTGGAGCTGGATATGTGGGTGTGCGCTCTGTCGTGTCTGACTCTGCGATTCCATGGACTGTAGCCCACCAGGCTCCTCTGTCCATGGAATTCTCCAGGCAAGAATAACTGGAGTGGATTTCCATTTCCTACACCAGGGGATCTTCTCAACCCAGGGACAGAACCCGCGTTTCTTGTGTCTCCTGCATTGGCAGGCAGGTTCTTTACCACTATCGTACCTGGGCAGCAGATGCTGGAGGGAGGAGGCAGAGCCAGAAGGGACTGGAAAGGGCAAAGCCAGCCCAGGCTGGGCTCCCACATGATGCTTTCTGTGAAGAGAGGCCAAGGAACACTCTCCCCACACCTTACCTTGCCCCAGCCGGGAGCCCGTGATGGCCTCTTTGGCACTCCCGAAGCCCAGCTCTCTGCAGACCACGCTGGCAGACACCAGGTCCCACTTGTCGTCGCAGATGGTACCCCATTCTCCATTCTTGAGCACCTCCACGCGGCCCTCCCCGACGTTGGCACCACCTCTCAACCGCACCAGTGGTTGCTGAAGAGACACACCGTTTTGCTGAGCACAGCCTACTCCCCTCTCTTCACGATGACCCCTGGCTCCCCTCTCCAAACCCAGGCACCAGACTAGGAGCTGACAGTGCTCCATCTGCGTGAGCGTCTGTGCAGGGGATGGAAAGCGTGCGTGCTCACTGTGTGTTCAGCTCTGCTGCATGCTCCCTTTGCAATCTCTGTCCTGGACCACTGGGCAGCCCCTCAGGGACTCTCATCAACCCCTCATCCCACTCCATACTTGTTGTAGGGCCTAACCACTTGTAAGTACTTCCCTCCACTCCCTCACTCCGGAACCTGAAGCTTCAGCACTATCGAAAGACGCTCCTACCCACAAAGTCTGCAGATTCCAAATGGATCCTGATTCTATCAGACGTGTAATAGAGTGCTTGTCCAGCCCTAGGGGAGATTCCGGGGCACTAAGGTGATCACACTGCAAGAATCCTGCCCTGCAGGCCCGTGGGAGGCAGGAGAAAGAAGACAGAGGGTGAGAGGGCGGGGCCTGACCAAGGCAGCACCAAGGCCGCCAGGATTGAAGTTCTGCCCAGACAAGGGGATGGGGAGCCTCCCACTGGTTAAGACCAACATCTGTCCTGCAGCTGGACTGCTGCCTGGTCACCACTCCTGCTTCTGCCACCCCTGACTCTACTCCAAGCGCAGACCAGGCAGCCCTTCAGGAGATACAGCCCCACCAGATATTCAGAGAGAGCAGGTGGTTACAGTTTGTTGTTCTAAGTCGTGTCCCTTTATTTTGTGACCCCATGGACTGAAGCATGCTGGGTTTCTCTGTCCATGGGATTTCCCAGCATGAATACTGGAGTGGGTTGCCATTTCCTTCTCCAGGGGATCTTCCCAAATCAAGGACTGAACCTCCATCTCCTGTGTCTCCTGCATTAGCAGGTGGATTCTTTACCACCGTGCCACCTGGGAAGCCCCAGTTATAGTTTAATTGCCCCTAACTGCTCACCATTGGTCTTGAAGCCTTCATAGTTTTATGGGGTTTATTTATAATTGCACAGGAGTAAGATCCACTCTTCACAAGCATCTTAATCCCACTGGATCATACCTTACAAGATAGGAGACAGGTCATTTGACTCCCATCTGCCCACATACCCTGCTTTGCATCAGTTTCTCTGTGTGTGTGTGCGCGTGTGTGTGCATGTGCGCATGTTGGGGTGGGCAACTCAGAAGGCTGTGAGGCTCTGAGCTGTTGATTCTATTTTATTCAATACAAAGGCAGTGTGGGGTAACTGTGCAGCCCTTCTGCATGTGCGGGATCAGACCAGAGTCACTGTTCTACTTTGGCCTCTGCAGTTCACAGCCCCGGACTCCATCCCACTCACTGATGGAGGCATCCCACTTCCATCTCACCCTCGAGTGAGGCAGGCCTGGTTGGTGGTGGTGTCTTTCAAACATTAACGTACACCAGTCACCTTGAGCTTCCTTCGTGGCTCAGTTGGTAAAGAATCTACCTGCAATGCAGAAGACTGCAATGTATGAGATGCGGGTTCAATCCTTGGGTTGGGAAGATCCCCTGGAGAAGGGAATGGTAACCCCCTCCAGTATTCTTGCTTGGAGAATCCCATGGACAGAGGAGCCTGGTGGGCTACAGTCTACAGGGTTGAAAGTGTCGGTCATGACTTAGCAACTAAAACCACCACCACCTCCAAGAAAACCACCACCGGTCACCTTGAAAGCCAAGACATCAAACAAGAGCCTGTGTCTCCATCTTCCAGTCAAGGTCTGCACCCCAATTTACTGACCTTGGGTAGTGACCTTGGCACTAGAGGGAGAGGAAAAGAGGGACAGAGAGGGGCTGCAAACCCCTCGGTGGCTTCAGTATTCTAGCTTTAGCAGAACATGACAAATACAGCTGCTGGATCCAGCCAGATGGCTGTAGAACCATGACCTTTCACTTCCCTCACTTCCCTCCCCAAGCTGCCTAGCCAGATTGAAAGTGTCGGACATGACTTAGCAACTAAAACCACCACCACCTCCAAGAAAACCACCACCGGTCACCTTGAAAGCCAAGACATCAAACAAGAGCCTGTGTCTCCATCTTCCAGTCAAGGTCTGCACCCCAATTTACTGACCTTGGGTAGTGACCTTGGCACTAGAGGGAGAGGAAAAGAGGGACAGAGAGGGGCTGCAAACCCCTCGGTGGCTTCAGTATTCTAGCTTTAGCAGAACATGACAAATACAGCTGCTGGATCCAGCCAGATGGCTGTAGAACCATGACCTTTCACTTCCCTCACTTCCCTCCCCAAGCTGCCTAGCCAGATTCCAGGGTCCCCTTCCCATGGAGCAGATCATCCGTGACTCAAGCTTGTGGGAGGCAGAGTTCCAAGTAACCTCATCCCATCTAGCAGTGGCCAGGCAGAGTCAGCTGGCCCTGGAGGAAAAGAAAGAAGGGAAAATGTGATGTAAGCCTCGCTTGATCTTTTTTTTTTTAATTGGTTTGGTATAACTTGATTCCTCTGCTTTCAACCACACAGTAAGAGGAATTCCAAAACAGTAGGACCTGGTATTCCGGATGACACATGAGGCAAGCTCAGAGGCTCAGGCTGAGACTGTAGAAAGGATGTGGCCATCAAATCATGTGGCTGAGGGGGGAACGAGGGGCCGTGGGGGCTGCCACTGTCCAGGTGTGCCTGTGTGACCTGCCTGCACATGTGAAATGTGTGATCAGGTCCGTGCAGTTTGGACCTATGAGGCAGGGGTGGGGGAGGGCTGGTTGCTGGCCAGAAGTGTCTGGAAGACACCCCAAAGAGTTCCCACACCCTCTGGTCCATGCCTGGACTTGCTGCGTTCACCTCATGCCTTTTATTTAAGGCTTATTCTGTTGTCCAAATACACCACCCCAGCCTTTCCAAATACAGCACCAAAAGTTGTTTATCTGGTTTCTGCATCAGTTTCTGTTTCTACTGGATAAATAGATAGGGGATCACTCCCCATCTATGAGCAGGTTGATAGATGTTGATGGAGAGGAGAGATTGGAGAGGGAGATGGGGTGGGGGGCTTCCCAGGTAGCACTAGTGGTAAAGAACCTGCCTGCCAACGCAGGAGACACAAGAGACGTGGGTTCAATCCTCGGGTCAGAAAGATCCCCTGGGGGAGGGTATGGCAACCCACTGTAGTATTCTTGCCTGGAGAATCCCATGAACAGAGGAGCCTGGCAGGCTATAGTCCATACGATGGTACTAAAGGGACTTAGCACAAACGCATGCATGGGGGAGAAATGGGGGAGGGGATAGCACATGCAGAGTGGGGCGGCCTTGGCTTGGGGAGGGGCTGTTACCATCCTCCCCCCAATACCAAGTCCCAAGTTTCGTCTGGCACAGGGCGTCATTCCTTAATAAATGATTAGCTGTCTTTCCCACACTATCCCTCTACTGTTCTCACCCACTGGCCTGGATTAGTAGTTTCCAGAACATGCATGTCTGAGAGAAGAGAGAATAGCGCACTTGCTCTTCTTCAGGGGGGCTTCCAGGGTAGCTCAAATGGTAGTAAACAATCCCCCTGCAATGCGGGAGACCTGGGTTCGATCCCTGGGTTGGGAAGATCCCTGGGTTGGGAAGATCCCCTGGAGGAGGACATGGCAACCCACTCCAGTATTCCCGCCTGGAGAATTCCCACAGACAGAGGAGCCTGGTGGGCTACAGTCCATGGGGTCGCAAAGAGTCGGGCAATGCTAGTGATTAACATTTTCACTTTCTTTCACTTTTCTTCTTCGGAGGAGTCATCAAGCCTGCCTTGGCAGGGCCAGCTCACCAGTCCTGAGGAATCTGTCAGCTGAGATGGGCATGATAATTCAGATGCGCATGCACACCCCTTTAATACACCTCCCCCCACACGCCGGCACTGATTCACAAACACACAGTGTGATGACAGGCACAGATGACACAGATGTGGTGAGGGCATGTTTCCACTTACAGGAGTCCCCTATGTACGAACCTTCAAGTTGTGGACCATCAAAGGTGGGAGCTTGTGTTTGCATGCCCAGTTACGTAAGTTAGTTCAAGTGTCCAGTGTCCGTTGTCACGTGGCTGCATCCTCTGCAAGTGTTGTGCTTTTCTGTACTTTCCTATACAGCACTAGATACTAAACAGTAGTAGTCGTTGTTTAGTCACTCAGTCGTATCCGACTCTTTGCGACCCCATAGACTGTAGTCCACCAGGCTCCTCTGTCCATGGCATTTCCCAGGCAAGAATATTGGAGTGGGTTGCCATTTCCTTCTGCAGGGGATCTTCCTGACCCAGGGATCGAATCCTTGTCTCTTGCAATGGCAGATGGATTTATTATAACTGAGCCACCAGGGAACCCCAAAGAATATAGCAGTATCATATTTTTATTTCAAGCCTAGGATGTCCAGAAGCAAATGTAAAAGCAGTGGTACATAACTGATTGTACTAGTTGGGTACCTAGGCTAATTTTGCTGGACTTATGTACAAACTGAATTTTTAACTGACTCTTGGAACAAAAGTCATCCATATGTAGGAACTTACTGTACTAATTCTGTGAAAGCTTTTAAAAGTTGTTATTCTTTCTGATGCAGAATAAGTAAAACCTGTTTGAAAACCATTGTAGTTGATTTCTTGTGCTTTTGAGAGATGGATCACGTTTCCAATGGCTCTGAAAGTGAGTGTTAGTCCCTCAGTTGTGTCTGACTCTTTGTGACCCCATGGACTGTAGCCCGCCAGGCTCCTCTGTCCATGGAATTCTCCAGGCAAGAATACTGGAGTGGATGGCCATTCCTTTCTCCAGGGGATCTTCCCAACCTAGGGACTTAACTCATGTCTCCTGCATTGCAGGCAGATTGCTTTCCCATCTGAGACACCGGGGAAGCCTGCCAAGGGCTCTAGAATGCTTGATTTCTCAGGGAATCGCCCAGGAGCCCCTAGTTCTCACCCTGACCCTTCCTGCCGGTCCACAGACAGCACCCAGAACCTGAGAGGGTCAGGAGTGAGGCACAGCCCTCTCATGGATGTTTGTCTGCCACAGTGGGGACACTAGTCTCAGAATTGAGCAGCAGTGCCAGAAGGACAGGTGGGGGTGTTAAAGATTGGGGGCAGGCTCCCAGCTGCTTGTCACTCCCCAGCAGCGGCATCTATCAGTGAGGCTGGCCCTGACAAGTATACTGCATCTTCCTGCCCTCTAGAAAAGCGGTCCAAGTTGCTGCCGGTTTTCTTGGCGGGGGGAGAGGGGGTTCCCTGTCTGATCCTTTAACCACCAGCCCACCCATCCAGGTGCCAAATCTGCCACCCCATCCTCACCTCTGGCTTATAGGCTTTCCGAAATCTTGACGGTCCATCGGGACTGAAGACCTGGCCGGGCACACAGCTCACCACAGCTGGAAGCCCATTCTCACAGGTGACGTTCTTGACGGGGTCCAGCGACACCTGAGGGCCCAACTTGCAGCTGGAGATGTGGGCCTCCGTGCCTGTGCAGTCCATGGAGTATGGCCAGTAGCGCTGCTTCTTGCGGGCGGCAAACATCCTGCAGAAGACGAGACAGGCAGGTGACCAAGACATCACAGTGCCCACCCCTCCCTCTTTCACAGTTGGGCAACTGACCCCTGCCCCGGGCCAGTCACTGAGGTAGTGGAACCAGATAGACCTGGTCCCTGCTCCTGCAGTTCAATCTTGCTCCAGACAGGGCTCTGAGGGCATGTCTGCCAGCACTCACTAGTCATGCTGGGCAGTGGGGAGCCAGACCTGGAAGGGCAGCCATGGCTTGCTGCTTCCAGGGAGCTCACATTCTAGGAGACAAGGGTCTAACTCAGTGTGTGTGCATGCTAAGTCGCTTCACTCATGTCTGACTCTTTGTGACCCTATGGACCATGGCCCACCAGGCTTGTCTGTCCGTAGGATTCTCCAGGAAAGAACACTGTCGTGGGTTGCCATGCCCTCCTCCAGGGTATCTTCCCAACCCAGGGACTGAACCCAAGTCTCTCACATCTCCTGTGTTAGCAGGCAGGTTCTCTACCAATAGCACCCCCTGGGAAGCCCCTAACTCAGTGTAGTGACATATGATACTAATGCCTATAGATGCAAAGTGTGAAAAGGGATCTTGGAGAGACAAATACAATGTGATATCCCTCCGCCAAAAAAAAGAATGAAATAATGCCATTTGCAGCAACGTGGATGGACCTCAAGATGATTATACTAAGTGAAGTAAGTCAGACAGAAAAAGACAAATATCATAGGATATCACTTATGTGTGGAATCTAAAACAAATATTACAAAATATACACAAAACAGAGACAGACTCAACACACACAGGAAACAAACTTGTGTCTGCCAAAGCAGCGAAGGGGGGAAGCCACCCTTCCCTCTCTCCTGTCCTGGGTCTTTGAAGTCTGTGTACTCAGCGGTGATCGGCAGAATCCAGTGAGACGCACAGCTGCTGGACTACCCAGAGGAGGGGCTGCCCAGGGCAGGTTGGCCCCAGGTGAACAGAAGTGGAGTCCTGTCCCTATTAGTCTAGCAGGCCTGGAAGTTTCTGCTTTGCCTCAGAGTGAACAGGATGTGAACAGAGAGGAAGGATAAACCTGAAAGATGCCACACTGATATCTCTCCTTACCAAAAACTGCAGCTGGTAGTAATTCTATTCTATGCGTGCAATGACACAGAATCCTTGAAAGAAAAAGGACTATCTTGGAAACTCAGGGTTTGTGCTCAACATGCTACAGCCAGAGCACAGAACTACACAGGAGGACTGTTAATAATCCCAAGAGCTGGGGCTTCCCTGGTGGCACAGTCGATGGGAGTCCACCTGCCAATGCAGGGGACACAAGTTCGATCCCTGGTCCGGGAGGATTCTACATGTTACAGAGCACCTAAGCCCACGCACCATCACTACTGAGCCTGTGCTCTAGAGCCTGGGAGCTGCAGCTACGGAGCCCACGCACCCTAGAGCCTGTACTTTACAACAAGAGAAGCCACTGCAATAAGAAACTTTTGCACCGCAACAAAGAGTAGCCCCTGCTCACCACGACTAGAGAAAGCCTGTGCAAAGCAATGAAGACGTGGTGTAGCCAAAATAAATAAGAAGTAAAAAAGAGTTCCAAGAGCCATTGGCCCTCCCCACTCCCTGGAAGGCCCCTGCACTTGGAAACACAGCCTCCAGTTTGTTTCCCATGACACTCGCACAAGGGACAGAACACACTTGAGGTGGCGGGTAGGATATTATAGCTTGTTATGACACTCCCACAGTCGGGTGAGCAAACACACCCAGGGGACATCAGGTGCACAGGGAGTGGTCAGGTCTCACTGCATCGGAACATCTAGCTCCCAGTTTTCAGTGACCACCAGGCTCTCCCAGGAACAGATGTACTGAGCTCTCAACACAGAGTGAGGCTCCCTCAGCAGACAGAGCTGCTCTTCCTTCCTCAGAGAGCCCCTCTGTCCTCTGATGTCAGATCACAGGAATGCAATCCTCCACAGGCCTCCACCAGGGCAGCCCATCCCGCCCCCATGAGTCACTCTCACAGGCCACCCCTCCCCCATGCCGGGATGCAGACATGGGGATGCAGACAGGAGGCACTGGGGGAAGATGTATGGGCTTCCTAGGGGGCCCTAGTGGTAAAGAACCTGCCTGCCAGTGCAGGAGACATTAGAGACGTGGGTTCTGTCCCTGGGTTGGGAAGATCCCCTGGAGAAGAGCATGGCAACCCACTCCAGTGTTCTTGCCTGGAGAATCCCATGGACAGAGGAGCCTGGTGGGCTGCAGTCCATAGGGTCGCAAAGAGTCAGACACGACTGAAGTGGCTTAGCGTGCATATGTACACATGGACAACCCACGCTAGGCCTGATGGTGGGTGACTGGAGTTACAGGACAGCCACTGGCCGAGTGGGAAGCTTGCTTGAGAAAAAGGTATCTAGGTTGATGGCTGGATAACATTGAGCTGAACTGATTCAATGAGAAGTCCTCCTTGCTCTCTTCCAGCCAAGGAGCAAACCAGGCTTGATAGGGTTTCTGCCAGCTCTGTGAGACCGTCTACTTCAATCGTGCATTCTGGAACTAGGGAAATAACCACAGTGTGGGTTCCGGGACCCACTGAGCCCACGGTGATATGGACCTGTGCCAAAACTCCACTGATCACCTGACATCCATACTGACTGTGGGCCACAAGGATGTTTGGGTCCCTGGAATCAGGGTCCGCTCAGAGACTATATTCAGTGGTTCCTGAAAGTTCTGATCATTTCCTTTTCTCCAATGTACAATACAATGACCCTGGTAAAAGATCATAGGTCCCTTTGGGTAAATGGCAGTGTGCCACAGTCCTTCTTCAAGGAGACCTGGCCTCCTCTTCATTCAAGGGCTTTTAGGTCTGTAAACTTTCTCAAGTCTGGACATTGAGGGGCTGGACCTGTTTTTATGATTCAGATCAGATTTTTGTTCTCTTAACCTAGAACTTTTCTGCTTTTACAGATTGAATAAGAATCAGAGAGGCTTCCTATTTCACTTCTAGGAACACCATGAGACAGCCAGCTAGATCAACTGGTCAACCCCCCAAGTCTGCAGGGGCCAGTCTATTCTGATTGCTGCTTTGACTTTGCTGGCCACTCAGTAGCCACGCCCATCTTGCCTTTGGCCTTGGGTGCTGTCACCGGTCCCTGCCACCTGAGATCTAATTACCCCCACTGCATTTGGGTTTCCTGACCTGCAGTGACTGCAGCCTCCACTCTGAGGTGTGGCTTACAGAGAAGAGCCCTCAGGGAGCTCTTAAAATGAACCAGGGAGGGGGAGATTCCTTAGAGGTCCAGTGGTTAAGAATCCTCCTTGCAATGCAGGGGACACGGTTCGATCCCTGGTCAGGGAACCTAAGACCCCATAAACTGCGGAGCAACTGAGCCTTCAAGCACTGGAGAGCATGTGCCACAACTAGAGAACTTGTGTACCGTAATGAAAGATCTCGCATGCCACAGCCAAGAACGATGCAGACAAATAAATAAATAAATATTAAGTTAAATAAATAAAAGAACCAGAGAGGGAGTCAGGGCTCCCCTTACAAATTTGTTCCTCTCTGTCTTGGTGAAACATCTGCCTTTTGGACCCTCTCAAGGTCTTAGATGACAAATCCATGGCAACATTCTAGTCTCCCCAAGCTTCTGAACCCCTTTCTCTACATCAAACCAAGGGATCCAGCATTTCTAATTTGGTCTGGTGGGCCTCCTTTTGGTCCTTGTTTCAGCCAACTCACCAAAGCCTTAGAGTCCTAACTCCCGAGAGGGAACTTGAGAGGCAGTCTCTGTTCAGTAATCTTGTATCAATAAATCAATACCAATAATGGGATCTTGCTTTAAGAAAAAGAAAATGACTACACAATATTCCTGGTCTGGGAGATGGGGCCCTGTGGCTTCAGTTTGATCAATTTCCAGGTACATGTACCACTTTCCAGTCCATGAGAGGATCATCTGGAGCCCAGGTGCCAAAACGGACCTGAGGTCAGAGATCTCGATCCCTCTTCAAAAGCCAGAAGATGACTCTGGTCCACCCGCAGTTGAGGAGGAGGTTTTCAGAAGCGCTCTGAACAAGCCACATGTTGCCTGGCCTCGGGCACCCCATCCTGCTGCCGAGCAGGACTGATGGCAGCCTTCCTGCTCCCAGGACTGGGCGAAGACCTGTGCCAGGCTGGGGACTCTGGTGGGGCCAGCAGGTAGGAAGCCTGTCAGAGGAAACGATCTACTTTTCTTGGCTCCAATTGGAAGGAGAGGCCGAGAAGGTGTCTCCAGGGAAGAAGCCAGCCAGTAGCGGGAATTCTGTAAACTATTTAGAGAACGGGACCACCCTGCATGCCCCCATCCCACCCTGTGCAAACAGGAAGATCTGGGCCATGTCTGGGGCGTCTGGGGGCAGGAGTCAGCACCAGGCAGCTCAGCTGCCAGCACTCACCCTCATGGTGGACCAGAGGCTCTGACAGAAGGAGCTAGGCCAATCCCAGGAAGGAAAGAAGCCTGCACTGACCCCAGGGATTGGGAGGAAGAGTTGGGGGAGGGACCCCTGTTTCCTGGCTGGAAGCCACCTCTGTCCTTGGCTTGAAAGCGAAGAGGTAGTAAGTCTGCATTCTTGAGGAGAGTGGACCCTGCTGCTGGAGACCCGGGTTTGGATCCTGAATCTGCCACTTCCTAGTTTTATCACCTCTTTCTGACTTCATTCCTTTAGCTGTAACACAAACCTCTTTCTAGAACTGTGGAGCTTAAGCGGCTAAGAGGGCTTCCTCGGTGGCTCAGATCGTAAAGAATCCATCTGCAATGCAGAAGACCCAGGTTCAATCCCTGAGTCAGGAAGATCCTCTAGAGAAAGGACCAACTACCCACTCCAGTATTCTTGCCATTGGGTCACAAAGACTCGGACACAACTGAGCGACTAACACTTAAGAGACTAAGAACAGAGCCACCTGGCATGTAGTCAGTGCTCAGTAAAGCAGATTATTATCCTTACTAGAGGAGATAAGAAGACCCCATGACCAGTCAATACAACAGCCTGTCATGGACTGAAAACTCTTCACCGGACACCCCTCAGGGCAAATTACTCTAAGTCTCCTTGTTATCCACCCTTTCCTTGCCTGGGGAGATATTAACTTTGGAAACCTTCTCATTTTCCTAACAGTTGCAGATTTCTCATAATAATCACTTCAACAGGGGCAGAGGACAGAGGTGGCCCCAGCCACTGCATTCTATGTCTGCACCTCCATTGCTGCGCCGCAGATAGGTTCATCAGCACTATCTTTCTAGATTGCATACATATGGGTGAATACTCAATACGAGATCAAGCAGGCTTTCCTGGTGGCTCAGTGGTAAAGGATCTGCTTGCAATGAGGGAGACACAGGTTTGATCCCTGGGTCAGGAAGATCCTCTGGAGGAGGGCATGGCAACCCACTCCAGAATTCTTGCCTGGAGAACCCCATGGAAAGGGGAGCCTGGCGAGCTACAGCCTGTAGGGTCGCAAACAGTCTACTGAGCAAGCACACATACACACCGAGCTACTGCAGAGCTGCCTTAGGACAAGGTGGGGCCAGAGTCCCGCCACTCAGAGTCCCTGCCCAGACTCCTTACTTGTACACTTTGGTGTTGTAGGTCTTCTCCCCAGGGAAGCCGAACATGCCGCAGACCACGCGGGAGTTCTTAGCCGTCCAGTGCTTGTCACAGATCTGCTTCCACGATTTGCCCTCCTTTACCTCCACGTAGCCCTCTGTCACCGGGGTACGCTTGCGGAAGGCGGAGAGGATGGCTCGGATCCGGATGTCCTCCACTTGGATGTTCATGTTCTGGGAGGGGAGTGGGTGGAAGGAGATGGGTGACCTTCCTGGTCTGGCCCTAGGGAGGTGATGGCAGACTGGGCTTATCCTGGAGTCTGCCCGCCTCTCCCCTCGGGCTCTTGGGGGGCTGTGGGTGCTCCCCAAGAGCACACAGCACTTGCAGTGGGGCTGCAGGAACCAGAAGAGAAGGAGCAGGGTGACCCAGGCAATCAGAGACTTAGGGGACCCCAGGGCTCCTCCTTTGTCCTATCGAAAACACCAGAGGGCAGCAGCCTCCTCATACAGTGGTCTCAAAGAGAGAGGAGAGAATCATGTTCCTTGAATGCTGTATTCTAGAGGCAAAATCATTCGGATGCTTGTATTTTACTCCAAAGCATCTGCATGCCTGGGAGTGAGTGTGTGTGCCTTCCCAGCAACCTTCCTGTAAAACTGAAATTTGGGGCAGATGAGCCCCAGATACCCTGGGCTGGCGGGGCCGCATTGCACACTGCCGCATGTACTCCCCTCCTGTCAGCAGTCTTCAGGGTGAAAAGCCAGAAGAGAAGGGGGAGGGTTTGGAGAGAAGGGGGAGGGAAGGAGGTGTGTGCCTGGACCCAGGCCAGCAAGTAGGAGGGGCAAGCCTGGGGCCCAGGAGGTAGGGATGCACACAGTCATGCAACTACGTCAAGGAAAAGAAAGGAAAGATTCTGAATGTCTTGAGGCCCTTGTTCTGAAAGCCCCTGTTCACCCCTCTGCTCTCCCCATTTCTGTGGCAGTGAGTGAAAAGGCAGGAGCCTGCGAGGAGGCTGTGGAGAAGGCTGAGGGCTGAAGGTGGGCTCCTCTCCCAGCCCCTGACCCTGGGCTGCTCTGTCCCTGCCCCTAGCCCACACCTGAGCCTCCAGGGATTTGGTCAGACACGGGGCCTCAAGAGGCCAAGCTGGATGGAGGAACAGAGGCCTACCTGGAATTTTCCAGGATGTTATCTTTTATGCTTTTCCAAGGGTCTCACAAATCTGCCCCAAACACTAAGGACGCTCCAGAATCTCTCACTTTCAGCCTGTCTTCTTCCTGCCCCTGCCCAATGGGGCCACCCCCAGCCTCACAGGCTCCCCAGCTGAGTCCCTGCCTCCCTGCTCTCCTCCATCCATCTGGCACAAGGCCAGCCCCCAGAGGACTCCTTCTAAACCACAACGAACCTTGTCCCTTGGCTGACCACACCTATACCTCAGCCCCAATTCTATAGCCAGCTAGGATGATGCTGGGAAAGATTGAAGGTGGAGAAGAAGGGGACAACAGAGGATGAGATGACTCAGTGAACATGAGTTTGAACAAGATCCGGGAGAGAGTGAAGGACAGGGAAGCCTGGCATGCTGTAACCTATGGGGTCGCAAAGAGTCAGACACAACTGAGCAACTGAATAACAACAATAATAACAGGACAATAACAAGTACCACTACTTTCTGGGCATTTTCTCACTTAATCCTCAGACAATAGAGGTCTTTATAGTTAGTGTCATCTCCATTTTCCAGGTAAGAATACTGGGTGACTCCAGTGATCTCCCAGGAGCACAGAGAGGCAGACAGCACCTGAGATTTGGTGTGTGATGCTCTGAACCATGCCAGGTGGGACTGGGCAGGGGCACTGGCGAGAGGAAGCCAACAACCTGGATGCCCACACCCCCGTCCAGCCAGGATGCAAATGAACTGGGAGTTTGAACAGAACCATTATTTGGGTGCCCAGGGATTCAAGTCTCCTTGCCACTGGCTTCAGGGTGCAAAGCCAGGCCCCATTTCCCCAGTCCTGCAAGGTGGTGGAAAGTATGTTGGCCGGGGTCGTGGTGGTGGGGTAGCATCTAGCTCTGGTTCCTTTCCATGCAGAGCGGAAGGAAAGCAGCCAGTGGCAGGAAAATGTTTGCCAGCCTGGATCCTTGGATCTGTTACAGCTCCCAGTCAGGCCACAGGGCTCGCGCCACCAAGACACATGGACAGGGGTGAGCAAGAAAGGGCTGGATATCTAGACCGGCTCATGGGCCAGCCCCCTCCTCCTACTTACCACCTCGGTAGGCCAGGCTGAAATTCCAGCATATAAGGAATGTGTGATGCCCAGAAGGAAAGTTACCCACTGTGGCATTGGCTCTGAGAGCTGCACAGGGCAGGCAGGCAGGGCAGACTTGATTAAATTCACAGATCCTCCCCCTCCTCCCGTCCCCCTCC
>SJYC01076523.1:0-105779 GCA_006408675.1 Madoqua kirkii
CCCCCTCCTCCCGTCCCCCTCCTCCCGTCCCCTGCCCCTTTCCCCCATCTTGGCTTATGGAGCATCAGCTCAGCTGAGATACAGAGTGTGGACCCAGAGGGAGGAAGGCCAGGGTAGGGGAGCTCAACAGACCCTTGTCTTAAGGCAGGGCCGTGTCCCCTCAGTAGAATTATGATTGGTGGGCAAGCTAGGTAGGGTTCCAGATGCAGGAAATGAGGCTCAGAGGAGAGAAAGTGCTAGAACTGATGTCACTGTCCTTGTGTTCCCACTGTCCCACTGCATGTGTGTGTGTAGGCACTAGTGTGTATGAATATGTCTCTCTGGGTGTGTGTCTCTGCACGTGTTTGTGTGCCCACATATGTGTCTCTCGGGGAGCTCGCTGCTCCTGTGTGTCCGTGTGCAGGCGGATGTGCACATGTCTGTGTGTTGTGTGGAGTGTGTGTCTATGCGTGCGGTAGAGGAAGATGCAGAGGGTTTCCTTGCAAAGCCCCAGGAGAGCAGTCAGGCAAGTTCCTTCTCCTCTTCTCTCTCCACAGAACTAATTCCTTCCCATCATCTTGGGCTCAAATCCACCTCAGTCAGTCATTCATTCATCCCATAAAATAGTCTCTCCTTCCAAGGACCCTGCCGGCCTCCTCCCTACTGCCCAAGCCTGGGGCCCTGGTTCTTCTCCAAATCATAATGATTATGTGGGCCCTCATTCATCAAATGCCAGCCAATTCATTACGTGTCAGGCTCTGCACTCAGAACTTTGCGTCCATCCCCTTCCTCAGTTCCCATAACAACCAGTGAGAGGGCTAATGGTATACCCTGATTACAGGCGAAAAGCGAGAAAACTTGGTGAGGTTTGGCATCTTCCCCAAGTTCACAAAGCCAGTAAGTAGATAAACAACGGTGAAGACCGAGTTCTGACTCCAAGTCTGTGCCCCAAGCTCACCACAATGGGGCTCTGGGTCTTCACCCTTCTGCCTTCATTCCATCCCTTCCCAGCTACTGAGAGGACACACCTGCGCCTGGGACTCAGCCTTCTGAGGCATACTTGGGGGTCTGCCCAATAAAAGCCCACGTTTGAAGTCCACCCTGCGCCCCGCCCAGAGAAGCTATGAGTCAGGCCGGAGTGTACGTGAGATGAGAGGGCTGCCTCCCAGCTGCACTTGGACTCAGGCCATGGGGCAGCAGGGAAACCCTCAGTGGCATGCAGTCAGGGCTCGCTGCTGGCTAAGGAGCTCACAGGGGCTGTTCAGAGAATTCTGTGTAGGAAAACACACGTACACACACAACAGCCCTCCTGACCTCACCGCCTTGGAATCCTTTCCATAACCGCAAGCAGTAAAATTTTTTTTTCCCCTAGAAGTTCAACTTCAAAAGAGCAGTGAAGATTTGAAACACTAAAACTTATACACATTTTTCTTTTCTCACAGATGTCTCTTTAGATTTGCATGTTTCACATTTCACCCAAGAGCCCAGAAGCCGTCAATATATCTGACCCCTTTTAAAACTCTAAAGTCTGAAGGCTAACCCTCCGGCCAGACACCAGAGTTCACCAAACTCTCCAAAAGACTTCCCTCCAAGGAATTCACAGAACCTTCTGGACTTGTCCTACTCAAAACTCAGCACATCTCCAGGGAGGGTCTGAGCCCTGGGAGTGACTATCACTGGCTTCCGAAAGGGAAAATCAGGGTGCCCTGAGGCCATAACCTGCGCTGCTGTCCCTAGCTGGGTGGTGGAAAGAAGGGCTGGTGAATGATCACCAGGGCTGGTCTCCCAGTCTTGTGCTTGAATGGCATTTCACATTTGCAGCATCTGTGAATGACTTGCAGATTCCACAGTGTGACAGTCTTTTGCCAAGGAGGAAAAATCACCAGTTTTGAAAGTCTAGTTGGGGATTGCATCAGGGAAAGATTCAGGGGGAGGCAAGGCAAGCAACCCTCTAAGGACGCGCTTCACTGCTGAGAGTCGGCACTGGGCTCATCGCCTCCTGTGGAGGGCCTGTTTCCAAGAGTCAGATCTTAGTCCAATTCTTCCCCTCTCTCCCTCTAGAAGTTGTCATTTAATTATGCATTAATTACTTAATGTTTCAGACCAAGCCTTCCCACCTGAGAAGTGGTGTCAGATGGGAGGATGGAGAGGTAGTGGTCCACCAGCATCCCACCAGGACAGACTGGTTCATTCTGCATGACTGCTGCTCACTTAGTAAGCCCCTTCCCTCTACAGCTAACAGGTTCCTGCCTCTTGCTCTCAAAGCCCTTTATTCGGCTATTTTCTAAATTACTTGTTTATTTAATTTCTGGCTGTGCTGGTTTTCACTGCTGCATGAGTGTTTCTCTAGTTGCCACGAGTGGGGCTACTCTGTAGTTAGGGTGTTCGGGCTCCTCACTGCAGTGGCTTCTCTTGTTAAGGAGCATGGGCTCTAGAGAGTGGGGCTTCAGTAGTTGCAGCAGGTGGGCTCAGTAGTTGTGGCTCCTGGGCCCTAGAGCACAGGCTCAGTAGTTGTGGTGAATGGGCTTAGTTGCTCTGTGGCATGTGGGATCTTCCCAGACCAGGGATCAAACCTGTGTCTCCTGCACTGGCAGGTAGATTCTTTACAACTGAGCCACCAGGGAAGCCCTATTCGGCTATTGTTAAAAAACGGGCTTTCAGATAGAGATCCATTTTCCCAGGTGCCACCTTGGCAGCTTTGTCAGCACCTCACACCAAACACAGCCAGGATGCCCTTGGTCTTCCCTCTTCTCACTGAGTGAGGCAACACCCTCCCAGTTTGCAGCCTGCAAGCCTCTTGCTCCCTCTCTCTTCCTTGCTCTTGTGGCTCATTCTGCCCCAGCCATGCTTTTCCTACTCTTCCATCTCCTTCCCATTTCTGTGGTCCAGGTAGATGTGCAGTGAGAATTGTGGAAGTAAGAGAAGAACATCACAATTCTGTTTCTTTGGGGCAAATGAATGACTGACCCAGTTCTCCTCACAGGTGGCTGGCATATCCATCCAGCTGACCACTGTGCACTCATGCGTTTGGCTCAAAATCTTCCCGTGTCTCCCTGAGGCCTTATACTCCAAGTCAAGAGCCTTCCTGATCAGACTCACCTCATCCCTCCCTGTCCTTTCTCCAGCCTTGAGCATTCCTTGTTGCCAGGCTGGTGCCACTCTCTTAATGCCAGCATCAAGCTGCTTCCTGCAATCCTTTTTTGCTTTCTCTCTACCAATGAGCATCCTCCTGACCCTTAGAAATAATCTCACTCATTCAATCATTTGAAGAACACCAGCTGAAGGGATACCAGTCCCAGGAACTGTGTGAGGATGACATTAGTCAACCAGATCAGCAAATCACTTGTTGTCACTCATGGCAGAGGGGGAAAGATAGTTAGGATCATCTCTTCCATGAAGCCCCTCCTCCGTCAAATATCTCATCCACACAGTTTCGACTTCTTCTCTAGCATTCGCTTTCTGAGTCCCTCAATTTATCCTTGGCTTATGTTGACTATCTTGTAGTATTGATGTTTCCACGAGTTGTGCCACCTCAGACTGTGAGTCGCTCAAGGACAGATCTGTTTTTTATTCATTCCTGTATTCCCCATGGCAACTATCACCAGACACAACACATAGTGGGTCCTCACATATTTTTGTAATAAACTACTAATAATAATCATTTAAAAAATCCAATCACAGGAATTCAGCTTAACTAGAAATGCTGAGTTCTCAAGCCAGAAGTGTAATAAAGACCCTCTTCATTCTTTGTTTAATGCAAAACAAACATCGAGGCTTGCCTCTCTTCACAGCATAAGCACTTCTTGTGTGACTTACTGATGGACAAGGAGATAGCTGCACTTTTATCCATGCAATCTCTTGCCATCCGAGCTATTTAACACCCTCCCCTCTTCCCCTAGAAATCTGAGGCTAATAGTTATTGAATGGAATTAAAGGTTGATCTGACCATCAGCACGTGTTCAGTCAGTTTATCCAAATGGGTAACATCTGTAAACAGTGTGAGACATGTTGTATTGGAAGAGGCTGGCTACACTGTAATTATCCCTGTTTGATGATCAAATCTGAAATTCATAGCCTAAGAAGTTCCTGGGAACATTCTGGAGCCAGAGATTCCAACTGGGCCAGATGGATGAAAGGGAAGAAGGAAAGCAGTGTGGTGATTTCTGTTGCTCAGCTCTGTGTGATGGAGACCTGCCTGGGTGGCAGGGGTCGGGATGGGAGTGGCACCAGAGCTGAGGTCATGCTGAACCACCAGAGGAGAAAGCTGGCAGTCTGGGCCCTTCTACAAATCAACAGCTTTGCAATGCTGCTGGAGAATCAAATGCTCTGTTTCATTTTCCAACCTGAAAGCAGTGTAGCAGGTAACAGAGGTTGCTTCCTTGGAGACCAGGCAAGGGCTGCTGACCACAGGAAGCTGGCACGACCCTTGCGCCTGCAATTGGTCCCTCTAAGCCAGTGGGAGTGCTGAGGCCACAGATCAAGTAAGTCTGTGGACCTGGCCAAACCACACAGCACGCTCCCACATGGGGTACCTGATGCCTCTTCTCCTAGCAACCATCACCATAGTGGCAAAGTAATGACTTCACTGTTTGTATGTGTTAGTCGCTCAGTTGTGTCTGACTCTTTGTGACCCCGTGGACTGTAGCCCACCAGGCTCCTCTGTCTATGGGATTCTCCAGGCAAGAATACTGGAGTGTGTAGTTATTCCTTCTCCAGGGGATCTTCCTAACCCAGGGATCGAACTCTGGTCTTCTGCATTGCAGGCAGATTCTTCACCATTTGAGCCACCAAGGAAGCCCCTTTCTCCACTACTGGACAGCAAACTTCAGGACGGCAAGACTGTCCTTGAATATCATTAATGATTCCCAGTACCCAGCATAGAATCTGATGCTCAATTAAAATGTACTGAATGAATAAATGAACAGACAACCTCCAGCTGCCTTAGAAACAGCCGCATGGAGATGGGGCAGGGGCAGTCATTGTCAATGACCCCTCTAGCGTGGCTAACTCTAATGGGGCCACCTGGTCTCTTTGTCACCACCCTTTACCCTAGTCATATCAGAAGCCCCACCCTACAGAAAAGCCCTTCCCAACCAGGGCAGAGAGAGGCTTTCTCCAGCCCAGCTCAAGCCCTTAATTCTTCCATAAAGAAGAAATTTCTCCATCATTGCAGGCAGATTCTTCACCATTTGAGCCACCAAGGAAGCCCCTTTCTCCACTACTGGACAGCAAACTTCAGGACGGCAAGACTGTCCTTGAATATCATTAATGATTCCCAGTACCCAGCATAGAATCTGATGCTCAATTAAAATGTACTGAATGAATAAATGAACAGACAACCTCCAGCTGCCTTAGAAACAGCCGCATGGAGATGGGGCAGGGGCAGTCATTGTCAATGACCCCTCTAGCGTGGCTAACTCTAATGGGGCCACCTGGTCTCTTTGTCACCACCCTTTACCCTAGTCATATCAGAAGCCCCACCCTACAGAAAAGCCCTTCCCAACCAGGGCAGAGAGAGGCTTTCTCCAGCCCAGCTCAAGCCCTTAATTCTTCCATAAAGAAGAAATTTCTCCACAAATCTCTCCCCATGAACCTCTCCCTTTTGAAACAGCTGCACAATTTACCATCACATCCATACTGTTCAAAGTTGGAGTACAGGACTTCCCTGGTGGTCTAGTGGTTAAGAGTCCAGGGATACCAGTTCAATTCCTGGCCCAGGAAGATCTCATATGCATGGGGCCTCTAAGCCCATGTGCCACAAGTGCTGAATCTGAGCTCTAGGGCCTCAATTAGTGATGCCCAAGCCCCTGGAGCCCGTGCTCTACAACAAGAGAAATCACCACAATGAGAAGCCTATGCACCACAATGAGAGAACAGGCCCCTCCTTGCCGCAACTAGAAAAAGCCTTCTCACAGCAGCAAAGACTCAGAGCAGCCAAAAATTAATTAATTAAAAAAAATTTTATAGTTGGAGTACATTAGTCATCGATTTCATCTAATGAGTAAGTAAAACATTACCTATTTCTTTCAACTTACAAGCAATTATAATGGTGCTTATGATTTTCAAAGGGTTGTGGGTACAGCACAGTGGTCAGGAGTCAGGGTTCCCAAATCTGCCAGGATGTGTCCAGTTTTGAATAGTCTGTTCTGTTAGCTGCATAAATGCCTTTTTACTTCTTAGATGTGGTGAAAAATAGGTCACCCTCAAACTCCTCTTGTGCCCCTTGTGGTGGCTGGTGAGCCCAGACCATGTCGAGGCTCTCGATAAATAGAATGTTAGCACCAGACAGGGTATATATATAATACCTCTTCTTGCCCAAGCTCCCTGTAGGCAGGGAGAGAAAACCCAGGAGAATGACATGTGATGGTCCAGCTTGACAGTTGGGCAGATGCTGTGGGCTCCCACCGTGGTCCTCTACCCACTTACTGAAGGGTCCAACACAAACTGCCCACTTGCTACCATTCTTTCTGCCATATAGGGAAGCTGGCCAGCTACACAGCAGCCATCTGGGGAAGTAGGGCTATACTTAGCTTGGAAGGACCATCACCTTCTAAACTGCACAGAGATGAAAACAGACCCCTCCTTCTTTCCTAAACAGCCCAATACCCAATACAATCTGCTGCGCCTCCTCTCTGATGAGGAGTAGGGGGTTAAATCCCTGGCTGCAAAGTGTTTGGATCTTTCTAGAGTTAATTATTGGAGAAGGAAATGGCAACCCACTCCAGTGTTCTCGCCTGGAGAATCCCAGGGATGGGGGAGCCCGGTGGGCTGCCGTCTATGGGGTTCCCTAGTGGCTCTGATGGTAAAGAATATGCCTGCAGTGCAGGAAACCTGGGTTCGATCCTGGGTTGAGAAGATCCCTTGGAGTAAGAAATAGCAACCCACTCCAGTATTCCTGCCTGGAGAATCCCGTGGACAGAGGAGCCTGGCAGGCTGCAGGCCATGGGGTTGCACAGAGTCAAACATGACTGGAATGACTTAGCACACAGAGTTAATTACCCCTTTCTTGTCTTCAGGCTTCCACCCTCAAGAGCCCCCAGATGCTGGGGAGATAAGGCTGCTGCTTGGGGGAAAGCCCTGAAGCATTTGGCAGTTAACTGTGACTAATAAAAACCTGGACTCTTGGAATTTAAAAAATGCGCAACAGCCTCGTCCCTGTGGTTAAGAGCAGAAGAAAGAGGTTTTTCAGGTCTCCAGGTCCCTCCAGTAGGAGGTGAGAGTGTGGAGGGGAGGGGTACCGGATGCCCCCACCGATGAAAGTGAATATTCTCCTCCCAGCTCCACCCTCCTGGCCGCTCCAGGCCTCCTGGGCTGCCTGCTGTCACAAAAGAGAAATTGGGGCTCTGAGGCCACTCAGAGGATATGTGTGTTAGTCACTAAATTACGTCTGACTCTTTGCAACCCTGCGGACTGTAGCTCACCAGGCTTCTCTGTCCATGGAATTTTCCAGGCAAGAATACTGGGATGAGAAGCCATTCTCTTCTCCAGGGGATCTTCCTGACCCAAGAACAGAACCCAGATCTCTAGCACTGGAGGCAGATTCTTTACCATCTGAGCCACCAGGGAAGCCCATAGGCCACCCTTAAAATCTCACAGCTGGAGGATTTCTAATCAGTTCTGGGAACCTAACTGCTTTAGCAAAAAGAGCCTTTCAAAAATGGTAGAGGGCTTCCCTGATGGTCCAGGGGTTGGGAATTCATCTGCCGATGCAGAAGACATTGATCACTGGTTTGGGAAGATCCCACAGGTTGTAGGGCAACCAAGCTTATGCGCTGTAATTACTGAAGCCGGTGCACCCTAGAACCTGTGCTCGGCAACAGGAGAAGCCACCGCAATGGGAAGTCCCCCCGTGCCACAGCTAGAGAAAGCCCACATGCAGCAATGAAGACCCAGAGAGGCCAAAAATAAAAATAAGTTTTAAAAAATGAGTAGAGAAAGAAAGTGAGGTGGGGAGGCTGAAGAAAAGGAAAAGGCCCGTTATGTTCCCTGACCTAACAGCACCCGGCCCCAGCCACGAGCCTCGCTATGAGCACATGACTTAGCAATGTGCAGACGGGCCAGAGCGGGGACGGCTGCTCACAGGGCATCTGGATTTGTAATCTCCCCTTATCTAATGCTTTTTCCAACTTCTCCACAGCCACAGACAGGAAACAAAGCCTCTCGACTTAAGAGCCTCTGAACTCCTGGGAGGTTTGCTTGGAGCTCTGTTTTAAATAGCAACCCACTCCAGTATTCCTGCCTGGAGAATCCCGTGGACAGAGGAGCCTGGCAGGCTGCAGGCCATGGGGTTGCACAGAGTCAAACATGACTGGAATGACTTAGCACACAGAGTTAATTACCCCTTTCTTGTCTTCAGGCTTCCACCCTCAAGAGCCCCCAGATGCTGGGGAGATAAGGCTGCTGCTTGGGGGAAAGCCCTGAAGCATTTGGCAGTTAACTGTGACTAATAAAAACCTGGACTCTTGGAATTTAAAAAATGCGCAACAGCCTCGTCCCTGTGGTTAAGAGCAGAAGAAAGAGGTTTTTCAGGTCTCCAGGTCCCTCCAGTAGGAGGTGAGAGTGTGGAGGGGAGGGGTACCGGATGCCCCCACCGATGAAAGTGAATATTCTCCTCCCAGCTCCACCCTCCTGGCCACTCCAGGCCTCCTGGGCTGCCTGCTGTCACAAAAGAGAAATTGGGGCTCTGAGGCCACTCAGAGGATATGTGTGTTAGTCACTAAATTACGTCTGACTCTTTGCAACCCTGCGGACTGTAGCTCACCAGGCTTCTCTGTCCATGGAATTTTCCAGGCAAGAATACTGGGATGAGAAGCCATTCTCTTCTCCAGGGGATCTTCCTGACCCAAGAACAGAACCCAGATCTCTAGCATTGGAGGCAGATTCTTTACCATCTGAGCCACCAGGGAAGCCCATAGGCCACCCTTAAAATCTCACAGCTGGAGGATTTCTAATCAGTTCTGGGAACCTAACTGCTTTAGCAAAAAGAGCCTTTCAAAAATGGTAGAGGGCTTCCCTGATGGTCCAGGGGTTGGGAATTCATCTGCCGATGCAGAAGACATTGATCCCTGGTTTGGGAAGATCCCACAGGTTGTAGGGCAACCAAGCTTATGCGCTGTAATTACTGAAGCCGGTGCCCCTAGAACCTGTGCTCGGCAACAGGAGAAGCCACCGCAATGGGAAGTCCCCCCGTGCCACAGCTAGAGAAAGCCCACATGCAGCAATGAAGACCCAGAGAGGCCAAAAATAAAAATAAGTTTTAAAAAATGAGTAGAGAAAGAAAGTGAGGTGGGGAGGCTGAAGAAAAGGAAAAGGCCCGTTATGTTCCCTGACCTAACAGCACCCGGCCCCAGCCACGAGCCTCGCTATGAGCACATGACTTAGCAATGTGCAGACGGGCCAGAGCGGGGACGGCTGCTCACAGGGCATCTGGATTTGTAATCTCCCCTTATCTAATGCTTTTTCCAACTTCTCCACAGCCACAGACAGGAAACAAAGCCTCTCGACTTAAGAGCCTCTGAACTCCTGGGAGGTTTGCTTGGAGCTCTGTTTTATAGGTTTAGAAAAGATCTGTGCACTTTAAACCAACAGTATTGAACATTTATTATTTGCTCCTGCTTTCCTCTTTTGAAGAAGGTTTTGAGAATTGGCCCGAGACTCATTTTTCCCCCCTGTATAAAATGCTCTTTGGTGTCCAGGGACCCAAGAAGGGTCAGTTCCTCTGGACATATAGTCGCAAATCTCAGGTTCCAAAGGGGCCAGAACTTAGGGTCCTGCCTCCCACTCTGGGGTCTAAAACTCAGACCACAGAAAAGGGGAGAATGGAGATCCTGCTTGGTTAATTTTCTGGAAGAAATGAACCCAGGCTGGTGAATCAGCAGGAAGGCAAATCTCTTATAACATTTTATAGTCTGATGCGCTTTGCCTGAAGTCATCTGGTTTTCCCCCCTACAGGTTGTTTAAACCCCCTTGTAAACGATGAGTGCATGCCATGACATTCTGAAGGAGAAGCCACCGCCACTCCGGATTACAAACTGTCAGAGCTGGAAGGGACTGAGATCAACCAACTCATCTTAAAGAAGGGAGTGGACTTGCTCTGTGCTCTGGCCAAACTCTCCCTGGGTGGGGTCATCCCTCTGAAGAAAAAGCACTTTTTCCCCCTCTAGAAGGGAATTTATGAAGTGTCAGGGGCCCCTGAGGATGCCCCAGGCAGATGTAGAACTCCACGGAAGCACAGTTAGCTCATAGAATGAAATTCTATCCTCCAGGCCCCAGGGCTCAGTGACTCACGCCTCTGGCATCCCAGAGTGGGATGAATTTGGTCTAGACGGATGCCGTTTTCTTCCACTCGCTGCTTGGGGAAATTTCAATGTGCTCTGGAGAAGGCACAAGCCTGTGAGGGTCATCTCTAATGGTCTGTGATCTGTCTTCAACTTCCAGGCATCTACAAGGGTGGATATGCTAGAACCTGGTCACGCCCATTCAAAATAAGGGTGAGAAGAGATGGGAGTGTCTTTGTGATCTTCCCTAGACTGATCATTTGTGCCTGGGGTCACAAGACACAGAGAAGTCATTAACTTGACTCTTCACTCTTGGCCACTTTGGAATTTATGAGCCCCACCTGGGGGACATCGAGGGGAGGTGGGGCTTTAATTTTCACTGTGATGCAGAACAGTGAGGGTGGAAAGCATCTGCTTTCAAGGCCAAAGTCATGTTGTGCCAGAGGTCGAGAGAGAACATGAGAACACACACAAGCAGGCATCCCTTTTCTGCGTGTGTATGTGTGTGTAACAGGCATGACCCCAATTCACACAATCGTCATGCATGTGTATGTGTGTGTGTGTGTGCTCAGTTGAGTCCAGCTCTTTGCAACTCTACGGACTGTAGCCCCCAGGCCCCTCTGTCCATTGGATTTCCCAGGCAAGAATATTGGAGTAGGTTGCTGTTTCCTCCTCCAGGAGATCTTCCTGACCCAGGGATCGAACCCGCATCTCCCGGCTTTCCTGCACTGCAAGCAGATTCTTTACCACTGAGCCGTGGGGGGAGTCTGACACACAGTGGTGGTCACTGACAGTAGTCAGCTAGTGTGCACCCCCTGTGTGGGCTGGCTGGGTGCACTTTCAGAGGTGCAGATAAACATGGAGTCTTAGAACTTGGTAATCACCTCATCCCATGTCCTTCCATGTAGGGATTTAGCTGCCATATTCTTTGCAGGAGCTCATCCAGTTACTGCTTAAACTTACACTGGGGACAAGGAGCTCACCACTCATAGGGCAGCCTGTCTCCTTTGTTACAGAGTCACACAGCACCATTTCATGGTGTTGAAATGTGTAGCCCCATCACTCAGCCTTAAAGAGTTTTCATATTCAGCTGAAATCTACACCCCAATCCCTCCCCATTCATCTTAGTTTTGGGAGTTAAGTCAAATTATAAACACTCTTGTCCACGGTAGCACTTCAGTATTTGAAGAGAACCAACATCTCTTTCATCTTATCTCTTTTCTTGACACAATGTCTTCGTTTCCTCATGTGATGTGGTTTCCAGACCTGTCTCCACCTGGCTGGTCCTTACTCTGGATGACCTAGTTAAGAGATGGCCCTGGAACTTCACTCACTTCTTGGTCCAAAAAGCAAAGAGTTTAGGAAAAATGTCCCCTTCCTCTCACCCAAGTGTATCAGTTTACACGCACTTTTCTAGCAGCCATACCATACTGTTGGTTTATACTGAGCTTCTAGGCAACCAATCACTTTCAGGGATCTTATAAATACAATCAACACTTTCAGTCTCTTTTCCTGGCTTTTGCTCTGTAGCTGTTTTTTCTTTTTCTTTTTTCCTCATGAACCTTGATATAGAACCTTATATTCATCTCGAACACATTCCAAGACTTCCCTGATGGTTCAGTGTCTAAGACTCCATGCTCTCAACCCACCCTGCTCATGTAACTCATGTGCAGAATACAGCATGTAAAATGTCTGGCTGGATGACTCACAAGCTGGAATCAAGACTGCTGGGAGAAATATGAACAACCACAGATAAACAGATGATACCACTCTAATAGCAGAAAGCAAATAGGAACTAAAGAGTCTCTTGATGAGGGTGACAGAGGAGAGTGAAAAGCTGGCTTAAAATTCAACTTTCAAAAAGCTAAGATTATGGCATCTGGTCCCATCACTTCATGGCAAATAGAAGGGTAAAAAGTGGAAACAGTGACAAATTTCATTTTCTTGGGCTGCAAAATCACTGCAGATGTTGATTGCAGCCATGAAATTAAAAGACACTTGCTCCTTGGAAGAAAAGCTATGACAAACCTAGTCAGTGTATTAAAAAGCAGAGACATCACTTTGCTGACAAAGGTTCATCTAGTCAAAGCTATGATTTTTCCAGTAGTCATGTATGGATGTGAGAGCTGGACCATAAAGATGGCTGAGTGCCAAAGAACTGATGCTTTCAAATTGTGGCATTGGAGAATACTCTTGAGAGTCCCTTAGTCAGCAAGGAGATCAAGCCAGTCAGTCCTAAAGGAAATAAGTCCTAAATATTCATTAGAAGGACTGATGCTGAAGCTGAAACTCCAGTACTTTGGCCACATGATGTGAAGAGCTGACTCAGTGGAAAAGACCTTGATGCTGGAAAAGACTGAAAGCAAAAGGAGAAGAGGGCAGCAGAGGATGAAATGGTTAGACAGCATCACCAACTCAATAGACATGAACTTAGTTAGGCAAGCTCCGGGAGACAGTGAAGGTCAGGGAGGGCTGACACGCCACAGTCCATAGGATCACAAAGAGTCAGAAACAACTTAGCAACCAAACAAAACGTCCCTGGTCCACACACATCTAACAGGAGACATTTCTCTAGCCAAGAGGAGTGATTCCATGACTTCAGCTACTGACACAGCTATTATATGAGGTATTTCGGAGAAACTTGTCACATTCCACAAATATCCCTTGTAGGTAGCCTGGGTGGCTCCCTACTCATCATGCCAACCCTGCCCATAAGCATAAGCTTAGCCACGAAGTCCTGAATAGAAGACTCTTCTGGCAGCTCTCCGAGGTTCTGGTCAGACACCCTGAGATCTAGGCCCATTCATGACCTACTTTAACCAGATACCAAAGGGAAGAGATTACAGGGGACTGCTCATCAACTGAAAATTTTCACAGCATCCCTGGCTAGACAGGAAAGCTCCTAGTTTGGCCCCTGGTAACCAATCTGATTCGTATGACAGCAGGAAGGAGGTCTTCTAGGAAAATGCAAAGTTTAGAGGCTGTGGAAGTCATCTAGCCCTTGAAACCAGACTCCTCCCAGCTAACCCTCTCTGGGTTACTGTAAACTCACTTAGGATATAGGTTACTTGCCCTGGAATGGTCTTCCAACTTTCCCCAAGGCATGCATCTTGTCTTCTAGGGCTATAAGGGCTTGAGAACAAGGGTCACATTTACTTGCCCCAATGGTGTCCCAGACCGTGATGTGTACACAGCAGACCCCCAACAAATAAACGTCCAGAATAGAGATAGGTGCTAAGCTTTCCTATCATGGACTCTTAGCCCTTCCACAACAAGAAAATTCTCTCTAAAATATTTTTTCCCCGGTCATTTCTCTGCTTTTCCAGACAATGAAGGTTTTAATTTCTCTGTGACCCATCTTATTTCCCCTTTATTTTAAAAAATATTTATTTATTTGGCTGGGTCTACTTTGATCTTCATTGCAGCATGCAGGATCCTTAGTTGTGGCATGTGAACTCTCAGTTGTGACATATGGGATCTAGTTCCCTGACCAAGGGTTGAACCCAGGCCTCCTGCATTGGGAGCATGGAGTCTTAGCCACTGGACCACCAGGGAAATCCCTTATTTCCCCTTAAAAGGCTAAGCATCAGAATTGGATCCTAGAGGTAATTTCATAAACACTTCTCTGTTGAAGTGACCTTCACAGAGTTCTTTTTCATTACTTTTTTTTTCCCCTAGTGGCAGATGGGTCTTCTCATTTTTCCAGTCCAAAACCCACTGGCGTTTTGGCCTATCCACTTTTGATTCATGCTAGCAGTGACTTTCTCATGCCTGGAAGCCTAGATCTTCGTTTGACAGTCCAAGTGGATTATCCCAAGGATGTAGGATGAACAAAAGCCCATTAAAGATGTCACACATTTGACCTTGAATCAAGGCCAGCAGTTTGCTAAAGTAATTGTTTCAAGCAGAAGCCTGAAGAAATCTCTATGATCTGTTGGCCACTTAAGAACTTTCATAATGGAATGGTCAACTCATTAGAAAGAAATATTTCAGTCATTGATGATAGATATGGGCTAATACTTATTTGTAGTTGATAAATATTGGGATTCCAAAATTCAGAGATCCCTGATTTAACTTGCTCATTAGAATTATAATATTGCTAAATCTAATTACTACCAAAACAAAAAACAAGAAAATGTTGTGGACCCCCCCAAAAAACTGTCACACATAAATTCATAGTCCTATTAGGCAAGGTGATACTATGAAGGAATGATTTGCTTCTGTGCATTTCTCATTGCTATTTAGCTTGATATTTTATCCTAGGATCTTCTTCACCTGCCTTCCCAGGTGGCTCAGTGGTGAAGAATCTGCCCGCCAAGTACGAGACAGTTTTAATCCTTGGAGAAGGAAATGGCAATTCAGTCTAGTATCCATGCCTGGGAAATCCCATGGACAGAGGAGCCTGGTGGTCTACAGTCCATGGGGTCGCAAAAGAGACACAACTCAGTGACTAAACAACAATGATGAATTCTTCACTTAAGAGGATAATGTTGGTTTTCATTCCTGAGAAGAAAATTATAGGTACCTAGCATTATTTTTATTGGATACAATGGTAAACTAGATGGAAACCCTGCCTTTGGGAGCTTCCAATCTCATTGGAAAGATGAGATACATCATATGGGGGGGTGGCTACTTACTTCATATGAAGTTATATAAAGAGTGGTGATGAAAAGTATGAAACTGGATTGGATAAGCCCACCTTCCAAATTATAACCTTCATGATAAAGCAAGATTATCATCAGGAACCAAAACACTAGGTACACAACATCAACTCTGTAACTATCTCTTCTGGTTATCCCAAATAAAACAGCAGCATTTGAAGACTGTCAACCAGAAGTGGTCTCAAAGCTGCTGGCTGAGAGAAGCCTGGAAATCCTTTTCCACACTGTCATGCAGGTCTGGACCAGTTCCCAGCATCTCAGTGCACTCTCAGAGCATACGAGAAAGAGTGGGGCAGAGTGAGTCATGGGAGGAAAATGTAAAGACCACAGTCTGGGGAGAACTTCCTCTGAAGCCCAAATAGGGCAATTTCAAGAAATCAACTCTCTTCTTCATTAGTCTGAGGCCAGCTGGAAACTACAGCACAGAAAAGGCTCCTTGTCCTGGGTTCATGGAAGATCCCGTAGTGCCTTGGAGGTGACAACCAGCACGTTCCTTGAGGAAGGAGTCTTGGCTGCCTCCTCCTCCTGCCCTAGGCCCCACATACAGGACAGCATTAAATGTTTGTTCATTCTATTCTTTGGCTGGAGCACTTGGAAAAAAGATAAATCTGAAATTTAGCCATAAATATAGAAGAAGGGTCACAGGCCCTTTTGCTATTCCCAAATGTTGACTTGGGCTGGCAGCATCAGAATCATCTGAGAGAGTTTAAAAACATAAGCTGTTCTCTTAGTGGGAGACCCTCACTTAGGAGGTCTGATGTGAGGTTTCAGTGCATTTTAAACGTGATTCTGATCCCCTGCTAGTTAGAGGACAATTGTCCTGTGACAGCCAGCCTCCAGTATGACCCCCAATGACCTCTACTTTCTGGAGTCATATCTTTCAGTAATCTCCACCCACAAGGCATACTGTTGGTGTAAATGACCAATAAAATATAGCAGAACTGATGGACCATCACTTCTGAGATGAGGTTATGAAAGACGCGGCTTCCATGTTTTGTTCTCTCTCTCTTTTGATATATTCACTTAAAGAAAGACAACCACCGTATCTTAAGGATGTTCAAGCAGCCTATAGGGCGATTGTATGGAGAGGCCCAGTGGGCTCCAGCTGACAGCCAGAGGAAGCTGCCAACAACCCCAGGAGTCAACCTGGGAGAAGAGGCCCCAGTCCTAGTTGACAACGTGACTGCAAACTCACGAGATGTTCTGAGAAAAATCAACTGGCTCACCACTCCTGGCTTCCTGACCCTTAGAAACTATTCGAGATAATCCATGTTTGTTGTCTGAAGCTGCAAAATATAAGGGGCACGGAGGTAACCTGTTACACTGCAGCTGCTAGCTGGTACATTTCCCTAGCCCAAAGGGCAAGCTCCTGAACAGAGCACAGTCTTCTCATGGCCACCTTTCTACCTTCATTTCACACTATTTCCAGATTCGGGATCCACAGTCTCGAGTGGTATTGACCTGCTTAGGCCCAGTTCACAGAGAACTCTATGCCTCTGTGTCTTTGTCTAAGCTGTTCTCTGTTTCTGATGGCATCCCCTTCTTCAGAAATGCTTCCTCAACTGCCCTGGCACCAAATGATGAGTTTAGGTCCCTCCCCTCCAAGTGATCACACACACTTCTGAGAATCATAGGTGAAAAGTGAGTTAAATGGAAGAAAGGAAACATTCACATGAAAGAGTCATCAAGAGCACATGAACTTATCAGAAAGAGAAACACCATATGATATCCCCTATATGTGGAATGTAAAATATGATGCAAAAATGAATCTGTCTCTGAAACAGAAACAGACTCACAGATTTGTGGTTGCCAAGGAAGGGGAGGGTGGGGGAGGGATGGAATGGGAGGCTGGGATTATCAAATGCAAACTATTACACTTGGGATGGATAAACAACAAGGTTACACCTGTCTCTTATACACATCTCAACTCAGTAGCCACCCCCCCATATGATGTATCTCATCTTTCCAATGAGATTGGAAGCTCCCAAAGGCAGGGTTTCCATCTAGTTTACCATTGTATCCAATAAAAATAATGCTAGGTACCTATAATTTTCTTCTCAGGAATGAAAACCAACATTATCCTCTTAAGTGAAGAATTCATCATTGTTGTTTAGTCACTGAGTTGTGTCTCTTTTTGCTCAGAGGGAAGGAATATATGTACTTAATTGTAACTGATTCACATTGTTGTATGGCAGAAATCAATACAAAATGGTGAAGCAATTGAAATTAAATTGCTTTTAATTTAATTTAAAAAATAAATTAAAGTTTTAAAAAGATTCTATTACATAGACACGGAATTACATTCAACATCCTGTGACAAACTGTAGTGGAAAAGAATATGAAAAAGAATATATATATAAAACAACCACTTTGCCATACAGTAGAAACTAACACAACACAGTAAGCCAACTATGCTTCAATTGAAAAAAAAAAAACAAAAAGCACATGACTTGCCTCTATGTTGTTGATCAGCGAATTGTCAAACTTGAACCCAGGAATTCTTTTCTCACTGCACACCACACCCACGTCTTCCGTGTGCTTGCAGTCAGTGACACCCCAGCCATTGGAGGAACAGGCTGCAAGGGTCGCCTCACCGCCGGTGCAGTAGACATTGTCCAACCAGATGGGCCCTGAAGGACGCAGAGAAGAGAGAAGCCAAGATCCACATCAGAGAAGGTCTGAGTCTTTGGGCTCATTTGGGCACCAATGATGTATACAAAAACAGGAATTTTCCCTAATTTTGGCAGCTGTGTGGGGTCATCAATTGGTTTTCAGTGTGTTGAAATACTTCATACAGTTCAAGACCCTCCTGGATTCCCCTGGCAGAGGGATGTGATATAGGGATGTGGTGGATTGAAAATGATCGGAGTAGAAATCAGATTTAAACCCGAAGTAACATGGTATAATGGAAAGAACAGGGACTTTGGACTCTAAGCTGTTTGATGCTAATTTTGGCTCAGCCACTTAGCTCTATAACCTTGGTCAAAGCTTCCTTTTCTCATTGGTAAAGTGGGGATAATAATGACACTTGAATGGCAGGGCCATGTGCAGATTAGATATAATACATGATATATGCCTCATTTATTGTTAGTCAGGAGTTACTGAAAAATGGTAATGATGAATTTCCCTGGTGGTCCAGTAGTTGAGAATCCATCTGCCAATGCAGGGACACCGATTCAGTTCCTGGTCTAGTAAGACCCACAGGCAACGGGGCAACTAAGCTTGTGTGCCACAGCTACTGAGCTGGCTAACCACAACTAGCGCGTAGCCCCTAATCTCCACAACTAGAGAAAGCCCATGGGCACCAAGGGAGACCCAGAGCAGCCAAAAACAAATATTTTTTAGAACAGTGATGATGCTGATGCTGATGGTGATGGTATTAGTTATGCTCAGAGAAGGCAACTCATAATGTGAGGTCATCTCCCTAAACCCAAAATCCTGGTGCTTTCAGGGCTCTTTCTACTTCCTGATGTTTCCCATCCACTGATTCTGAGATGGCCCAGCAAGCACAGAGCCTCCTCCTCATGTTTCAGAAGTCAGGCAAAGGCAGGGCTGGTTTGTAGCCAGGCAATCTGTCTGGGAGTCCCTGGTGGGTCTCTGCTCACCTCTTGTGCATATTTACCTGACTTATAACAAGTAGGGAATTCCAAGTGCAGAATGCTAGAGGGTTAACCACAATGAGAGACAATCTCACACCCACTAGGATGGCTACTGCCAAAACAAAAACTAAAACAGAAAATAACAAGCGTTGACAAGAATGTGGAGAAATTGGAACCCTTGTGAACTGTTGGCAGAAAGGTAACATTGAAACAGAGGCGCTCACCTTCTTTACATGTTGGTGCAGAAAGAATTCAGTGAGAGGCAAAGTGATAGGTAAGAGATAGATTTAAAAATATAGGATGCTGGAACTTCTTTGGTGATCCAGTGGTTAAGACTCTACCTCCCACTGCAGGGGGCACAGGTTTGATTCCTGGGTGGGGAACTAAGATCCAGCATGCTGGACTGTGTGCCTGCACCCCTAAAAAAACCAAAAACCAAAAAAACTAATATCAGATGCCTGCGAGAGATACAAGCAGGCAGGCAACGGAGCAATGCCCCAAGAGCTGGATAGGCTACATTTTTATAGTCAAAGGAAAAATGGGGATGGGAGAAGACCACCTTCTCCCTCATTCTCGAGTAGATGTCAGGCTTCTATCATCAGCTCCTCTTTCACATCAAGGGGGGAGATTTTTGTCTCGTTGTGGCCCAGTCAGCCCAACCTGTCATGGTACTATGTTAATTAGCAAAAAGGTAGTAGCATAAGCTAAAATATGGTAAGCCATGTCAGGTTTCAGTATAATGTGTGTCTTCTCCTTCGGAATGTCTTCTTTCTCCTCTATTTTTGTTTTTAGCGTGCACAGAGGAGCATGACCTAGGGATCATTAACTTATTGACCCCAGTGGAAGGATGCAGGTGTCATTTTTCTGCCATTGCTTTATTGTCTTGAGGGCTGGCTCATGCTTCTATTGCACGGTTTTGTTGCTAAGCAAATTTGTTGAAAGCTACTGCTTTCTTGAGTGATCATTAACTTACAGGGGTCTTCCAAAGTTCTCTCTCTATCTATGAGCTCTTAGTGGGATTTTTAAACTATTTGATTATCTTACTTTATCCCTATCAGACTGATGCAGCCCCTATAGGAACACAGGGTGGTTCCTCAAATTAAAAATAGAATTACCATATATCTAGCAATTCCCATTTCTGGGAATATATATATATTTAAAAGAATTGAAAGCAAGACAGCAAAGAGATATTTGCACACCCATGCACATCACAACATCTTTCACAATAGCCCAAATGCAGAAGCAACCTCAGTGTCTGCTGACAAACTGTACTCTACATGTACACTGGAATATTACTCGGCCTTAAAAAGGAAAGGCATTCTGTCACTTGCGACAACATGGATGGACCTTGAATTTCTTATATTAGGTGAAATAAATCAGTTGGGAAAAGGCAAATACTGTATGATTCCATATGTATAAGGTACTGCTGCTGCTAAGTCGCTTCAGTTGTGTCCAGCTTTGTGTGACCCCATAGATGGCAGCCCACCAGGCTGCCCCATCCCTGGATTCTCCAGGCAAGAACATTGGAGTGGGTTGCCATTTTCTTCTTCAATGCATGAAAGTGAAAAGTGAACGTTAAAGTGAAGTTGCTCAGTCGTGTCCGACCCTCAGCGACCCCATGGACTGCAGCCTTCCAGGCTCCTCTGTCCATGGGATTTTCCAGGCAAGAGTACTGGAATAGGATGCCATTGCCTTCTTCGATACAAGGTACTGAGAGTAGTCAAAATCACAGAGACAGAGAGTAGAATGGTGTTTACCATGGGCTGGGTTGGGGGGTTGAGGAGTGGTTATTTAATGGGTATAGAATTTTAATTCTGCAAGATGAAAAGTGGGTCCACAGCACTGTGAATGTACTTAACAGTACTGAACTGTACTCTGAAAAATGCTTAAGATGGCACCTTTAATGTTATATGTACTTTACCACCATTAAAATTTAAAAAAAAATTTAAGTGCTAGAGTGGTTTCAAGTAGTGATTTTTATAAGCATCACTACACAATGAAAGAAAACAGAATCAAAATTCTCCTTTTTCTCATGACTCCAGAAGGACTCTACAGTAGAGTGGAGTCAGAAAACCTAGGTTCCAATTCTCTCTGCATCAGGACTTCCCTGGAAGTCCAAAGGTTGACTCCACATGGGTTCCATTCCTGGTCAGGAAATAAACACCCCACATGCCATGTGGTACAGCCACAAAAACAAAACAAAAAACAAATTCTGTCTGCCTCTGGCATGGTTACCATGTGACTAGGTCAACTACTTCACCAAGCCCATTCCTCAAGTGAAAACAATGACACTAACAAATAGGTCACCATGGAGATTCAATTAGATTACGAATATGCCTAGTATGTGTACCTCTTCCTTTCTCCTTCCTCCTCCCAGTAAGTCAGAAAAAAAGGAATTCTGCTGCTTCCATGCTGCAATGAAAAAGCTGATAAAACACTCCCATTGTAAAGATGAGAAAACCAAGGAAAATCTGAGGTTCTTCAAGGTCAGAGGGAACTTCCGGTCAGCCTCTGGACTTCGAGGCCCCAGATGAAATGCATCTGCTATGACAGATGGCACCTCAGGGCCCAAAGGAAAGAACCTCAGATGCATTGAGGGGAAACAAAAGGCTTATTGAAAACATCTGGGCTGAGGTTTTTCACTAGTTTCTCAGTTTGGCTTCGTTTCCAAGCCATCAAGCTCCACTGAAACACATGCTCCCTAATCGATTGCTGCTTCAACAACAAACCAGTGTTTGTCTTGCTAAGTACTAGCAATGGAAAAAACCCTCCACGTTTGAAGCGGGGCCTCTTCTATGGAACAGTCTTCAGAAAAGCTGCTGAATGACAGAGAAGGTGAAAAGAAACAGAGAGAGAAACCACCCTGACTAAGGGGATGGGAAATCGGACAACATTTAGCTAAAAGTACGAGTAGGAGCTGCAAAACAGATGCCTCAGGGCGTGTTTTATTTTTTGATAAGGAGCATTTGAAATTAGCACCCTGTTGGCTCAGAAGGTAAAGAATCCGCCTGCAGTGCAGGAGACCTAGGTTCAATCCCTGGGTCCAGAAGATCTCCTGGAGAAGGAAATGGCAACCTACTTCAGTATTCTTACCTGGAGAATCCCATGGACAGACGAGCCTGGTGGACTACAGTCCATAGGGTTGCAAAGAGTCGAGGCAACTGAGTGACTTTCACTTTCATTTGAAATTAGCACCCTGGAGCATTAATGCTAACTATTACCCCAAAGAGCTGCTTTCTTAAGAAGCTTCAACTCATCCCCAGTAAGTCTACCCTCTACACAATCCCACCAGTTACCTTCTTAGATAGTGGGAATGTTCATTTCTACGTGGCCCAAGATGACATCACCATGCCAGGTAAACTAATTTGGCCTAATTTCATGACATTTTTTCCCCAGTGTGTGCTCAATGCCTAACAACCAAATTGTTCTGATTCCAAAGCAACCAACTTCCAGTTCTGCTGCTGGACTGCACAGTGGTTTGGGAACAGTTCAGTACATGCCATCTGAGAGCTGCTAGGGAAGTGCCATAGGGACATAGATGGGGCCCAAACTTTGGACGAAAAATGCCAGTTGTTGACTTCCCTGGTGCTCCAGGGGTTAGGAATCTGCCTGCAACGCAGGGGATGTGGGTTCAATCCCTGATAGGAGAACTAAGATCTCACACCTATAGGGCAACTGAGCCCATGGGTCACAACTAACGAGCCCACATACCAAAACTAGAAGTCTGTGTGCCTCAACAAAAGACCCTTCATGATGCAACGAAGATTCTGTGTGTTGCAACTAAGACCCAATGCAGTCTAATTAATTAATTGTTTTAAATGCCAGATAATCAGAAGCAAAACTTCATTTTACTCCTTCCACTCATTTACCCTAAGAAAATGCTTCTCCTGATGAAAGGAGAAGAGATATACCAACAAGTTAACAGATCATTTGGAGAGAAAAGATCATAAATAGAATTCTATTTGAAGTCCAGCGTTCCCCTGGCTGTTGGGCCAATGGAGATGCTTCAAGCTAGGTGCTTCAGGGCCGCACTGCAGTCATCTACCGGCTTCATCACTCTGATCTGAAGAATGACGCAGTGAGGGGGGATTACATTAAACCTCAGATCTGAAGACACGCAAAGGAGAGCAAGCATCTGAGGTTCGGGAGGCTGTGATTCCATCCAGAGAGTGAGAAATGGGGCAGCTGTCCCCTCCAGAACTCTCTAAAGGCCCATGAGGTCTCTAAGCTCAGAGATGCTTTGGAAGAAAAGATCTATTGGCAGGCTGGGCTGGAAACCTGGAATATCTCTGGTGCTCTCCCTGGCTTCATTACTACAGCCTGAACTTGAGAAGTTCACCTACAGTGTTTCTGATTCATCCAAAGAGCTGTCTAAATGCCATCAGAGCACATCCCAGGGCACGGGTCACTAGGCCAAGTACTGCTTGCCAACTATTTTCTGTTTTGTTTTGGCCACACTGCACAGCATGTGGGATCTTAGTTCCCCAACTAGAGATCAAATCTGTACCCCCTGCACTGGAAGCACAAAGTCCCAACCACTGGACTGCCATGGAAGTCCCTTGCCAATTGTTTTTAATATTTTTCAAAATCAAACTGAATCAGCATTGGTGGTATAATGGTGAGCAAAGCTGACTTCTAAATCAAACTGAATCATGATTAATTAATATTGGCTGAATGTTCATCATGATGCAGGGTTAAAAATCCTAAACTGATGCTGATGAGATTCAAATATAGTTTACATCTAAAGGGTCTCTTGGGATAAACCAACTACCACTTTACATAGGCTAATGCTTAAAGTCCTAGAGACAGGACAGTTAAAAAATTTTTTAGCATCTTTTTCTCGCTTCCTCTCTTTCATACCTATTCTTTCCTAAATCTTGATGGTCTCAATATCCCCAGAGAGGACCCTTCAGTACTCTTAGTTTGACACCTCCTCTCTCCAATGACTCTTCTCATCCTACATCAGCTAGTATCCCGTGGTCATAGCTTAGACCTTGAATTACAAACTATCTCACCCCTTCCCCAGTCTCCATTTCAACACTTCTAGTGCGTATCTGTGTCCACGAGCCCACCTTTTTAGCACACTCCTTCTACTACTGCAATCTCAGCTCACAATCTGTTGATCCTACAAGCCTTCCCTAGTCCTTCAGTGGCTTCCTGGAGTACCTTGTTACTACCCAACTTGGACTCCATGGACCTTGATTTTAATCATTCCCTTGAAAATTCCCTCTACTCCTGTAAACTTTTCTCCATTCATCATCCTTGGATGGCAAAGTCTGAGCCATGGTAACTCACTTCTCTACCTACCCCATATGTGCTACTGAGCAGGTGAGTGGGGGATGGGGAAAAAATCATGCCCATCTTACCTGATGACAGGTAAATTTTAATTTTATGTAGAAAGAAAATAAAGATGTCACTAGAAAAACCCCAAAGTCACTGAAAAATATGTGTTATAAAATAATCATGCTTAGAGAGCCTGGAATAGAAAACAAATCTGATGTTACCTCTAGATCACTCAGCAAGCAGAAAAAAAAGAGAGATGTGAAAGGATGGAGAAGTTATCCAGAGTTTTTGTAAAGAAGACAAGAAATGAGTTTTAAAAGCCTAGCACGACAGTCCATGGGGTCGAAAAAGAGTCAGACATGACTTAGCAACTAAACAGCAGCAACAAAAAGGTGCGAATACATCTTTGCTACTTTTACTTGAATACAGTAAGGAATGAAGAATCAGCTTCAGAGAACAGTTTATACTAACTGCAGTCTCTTGATCCAGTTATCCTAAAAGGCCATATTTAATGACATAGAAGTGAGACATGTATGAGATGAGATTTCCTCTCTCCTAGAATTTCTAGAATAACTGAAAGCCAGAGTTAGGAGGGACCAGAACAGTGATCAATTTCAGGGACTCCCAAACCTGGCTACGTGTACAAGCACATTCAAAAGTTACAGAGTCCAAGACTCCATCTAGACTTTAACCCAGAATATGGGGGGTTAGCTCTCGGGAAGATTCTAATGCTATCAGCGTGGCTGACAGCTCAGAAGATAAAGAATCTTCCTGCAAAGCAGGAGACCCAGGTTTGATCCCTGGGTCTGGAAGATTCCCGGGAGTAGGAAATGGCAACCCATTTCCAGTATTCTTACCTGGAGAATCCCATGGACAGCGGAGCCTGGCGGGCCACAGTCCACAGGGTTGCAAAGAGTCCTATACGGCTGATTGACTTTCACTTTTAATCAATTTACCCAACAAGAGTTTGAGGACCTCTGCTTGAGTCCAGAAGCCATGCTAACACCTGGGCAGCCACTCAGCCAAGTGGACAAGGTGCTTTTGCTTTACTAACCTCCAGCTAGGAGGGGTCCTCTAGCTGGAGATTTTATTTATTTTGGCTGCATCATGTAGCATGCATGATATTAATTCCTTGACCAGAGATGGAACCCATGCCTCCTGCATTGGGAGCATGGAGTCCTAACGACTGAGTCACCAGGGAATTCCTTGGAGATTTTATCTTTAATATTTATTTATTTACTTGGTTGCAATGGGTCTTAATTGAGACACTCGGAATCTTCATTGCACTGTGTGAGATCTTTCATTGCGATGTGTGGGCTCAGCAGGTATAGGGCATCGGCTTAGTTGCTCAGTGGCATGTAGGATCTTAGTTCCCCAACCAGGTATCAAACCTGCTTCCCTTGCATTGCATGGTGGATTCTTAACCACTGGACCACCAGGGAAATCCTAGATTTTATTTTTAAATAATGCCTTTGGTCCTCATCTACTTTCCCATTTAGGACCACAGACTATGACAGTTTCAAGAGTTCTTAGCCTAACTTCCTAGTTATCCAAGGAGGATGAGCATCTTCCTGTAAAGCCTACAGTTAGTTCGGTCAATACAGGATGGAGCCCCAGGTTCTGGGCTCCACCACCTGTCCCCCCTCAAAATTATCTCCCTCCAATTTTTTTCAGTGCATTTACTGAGCTTATGAGTGGAAAGAAGAAGCCAATCAAAGTGAAAAACGTGACACTTCCTTGGTGGTCCAGTGGCTAAGTAAGACTTCTGGCTCTCAGTGCAGGGGGACTGAGTTCAATTGCTGGTCAGGGAACTAAATCCCACAAGCTACAACTAAGAGTTCGAATGCCGCCAACTAAAGATCCTGCATGCCGCAACCAAGACCTGGTACAGGCAAATAAATAAATAAATATTAAGGAAAAAACCCCACAAAATGGAAAACAGAAAGCACCTCTGGTCTTATCCTGGCCAAGCCCAGCATGCTAATACTAAAAGCCCTTCATGCTAATACTCTACCCCTGCAGGAGGGTGGGAGAGTCAGGGGTGCCAGCCTATGGGCAGCCCTTGCAACAAAGAGCAACAGGCTCTTTCGAGGGAATGGTTAGGAGAAAGGCACCGTGTCCCCCTGGCTGACGAAACCCCAGGCAGCGCACAAGCCTTGAGAGATGACCACAGACGGGCCTTGGTCAGTACGTAGGATCACTTCCTTGACCTAGGGTCACTTTCCAGCCTAGTTAGCTCAGGACCAGCCTGCCAAACTTTTGTGTCCTTAAACCAGGAAAGTAAAAGTGAAAGTCACTCAGTCATGTCCCTCTGTTTGCCACCCCATGGACTATGATCCACCAGGCTCCTCTGTCCATGGAATTTCCCAGGTGAGAATACTGGAGTGGGTTGCCATTTCCTTCTCCAGGGGACATTCCTGATCCAGGAATGGAATCTGGGTCTCCTGCCTCTCAGGCAGATTCTTTACCATCTGAGCCACCAGGGAAGCCCCAAACCAGGAAAGTCGTGGGCAAAGCAGGGCTGGGGGGAGGGTCACTGTCCCCCTCCCCCACGCCCCTGCATTCCCACCTTCCAGCATAGACACGCAGGCTGCCCAGATGGAGTATTATCAGGGATTCCTACTTGACGGTAACCGCAGCTTCGCACCCCCCTGGAAGCCTGTTGCCGCTCTCTCCCCGGGACCCCAGAACTCAGTTCCCCCACGCAGAGTGGTTTACCTTCCCCTTTGCCGTAGGAGGAACTGGCAGTCCAGGACTTGGCCTCCACGTAGCCCAGCTCCCGGCAGACGACGTGTGCGGCGTGGATGGTGAAGTCATCATCGCACACAGTGCCCCACTGGCCGTCGTAGTACACCTCCACCCGGCCCTCGCTGTGCTTCCGCTTCTGGCCCGCCAGCCGCAGCTGGATCTTTACCACATCGGAGGGCACCTGAGGCCGGTGGTACTCGGGGGCAGGCTCCTGGAAGTACTCGGGGTAGTGGGGCCAGCTCTCGTACTGCGCCAGGCTTAGTGCAGGCAGGAGGGCGAGCAGGGCCAGACAGCGGCAGAGGCAGGAGCTGCCGCGCGCTCCATCCCCGTCCTCGGGCTGGGGGACCAAACGCAGGCGGACACTTGGCGCTCAGGACCGACGGGCAGGAGTTTCCTGGAAGAGGGGAGAGGTTCGGGTTACAAACGTCTAGGAAATGGCCGGCGATTTCATTCTCCTTCGCTCAGGATTGAAAGCTCATTCTAGATTCCAACTTCTCTCCTCCCATTGCGCTTGACAGGTCTAGGAAGTCTACCTCTTTGCCCTCACCCTCGGAGATCTCTGCAATGCTTTTTATCAGCACAGCTTCTGGCAGGAAATGAGAGCACACTCAGACTTCATTTGAGGTGAGTTTTTAAAAAGAATATTTACGGGAACTGATTAAAAAAAGAGGTGCTATCACAAAGGAATATTACTCAGCCTTAAAAAAGAATGAAATAATGCCATTCGTGGCAACATGGATGGAGCTAGAGATTATCATACCGAGTGAAGAAATCTGACAGAGAAAGACAAATATTGTATGATATCGCTTATATGTAGAATCTAAAAAAAAAAAAATGGTACAAATAAATCTATTTACAAAACAGAAATACAGTCACAGATGTAGAAAACAAACGAATGGTTACCAAGGAGGAAGGGAGAGAAGGAATAAATTGGGAGATTTGGATTGACATATATATATACATACATATATATGTATATATTATATATATATATATATAACTAATAAGGACTTATTGTATAGCACAGGGAACTCTATTCAATACTCTGTAATCATCTATATGGGAATAGAGTCTAAAAGAAGTGGACGTATATTTATGTATAACTGATTCACTTCGCTGTACCCCTGAAACTAACACAACATTGTAAATCAATTATACTCTAATAAAAATTGACAAAAAAGAGAACAAAAACTCCCTAGACAGTGATGTGGAGAAGGCAATGGCACTCCTCTCCAGTACTTTTGCCTGGAAAATCCCGTGGGCGGAGGAGCCTGGTGGGCTGCAGTTCATGGGGTTGCTGAGGGTCGGACACGACTGAGCGACTTCACTTTCACTTTTTACTTTCATGCATTGGAGAGGGAAATGGCAACCCACTCCAGTGTTCTAGCCTGGAGAATCCCAGGGACAGCGGAGCCTGGTGTGCTGCCGTCTATGGGGTCACACAGAGTCGGACACTACTGAAGTGACTTAGCAGCAGCAGCAGCAGCAGCAGCAGAGATGTGGACAGAGTTCAAACAAAGGACCATGTAATAACCAGGCTGGCCAGAGGGGGCGGCTGTTATCACTGCCAGTCTTGGGGGCGGTGGAGAGAGTGGCTAAACTCAGAAGGCGGCTATTGGAGCAGAGGCTTCAGTGAAGGGTCTCAGAGCCAAATCACAGCAACAGGGGCAAGGGGAACAAGTTCTTGACTTCACTGTCCTTGGGCTTCTAACCTCCTTCTGATGCTCCCCAGTGGCAAACCCAAGTTGCTGAAGACAAGCCTGTCTCTTGGCAGAGTCTCTGCAGATCTGCCTCCTGGGCACAGAGAAGGTGAAGAGGGAGGGAAGCAGGCTGAAGGGAGGCAGAGGGTCTTCAGCCCTCTTCCCCTTTCTCATCTCTGTGCATCTCGTTCTCTGGGGCCCAGCTCAGAGCTCGCCTTCTTGGGGGCAGCACTCCTAGTGAAGCAACCCCCCAGGATCTTCCTTCCAATGGGGCTTGTTATCTAGACCTTCTTCTCATCCCTATCCCCAGACACCTTCATAAACCCAAAGAGCCTACAAACTGCTTAAGGGCAGGACTTGTATCTCCTCCTTCTTTGGCTCCTCCAGAGTAAGCATGATAGGTTCAAGGACGTGTCTATGGAATGAAAAGGTGATTTGCTCCCAGGGACTGAGTGGCTGGAAAAATGAAGATGTGAGAGTGTTGTGAAGAGGGCTCGGGGGGATTCCCAGGTAAGGCAGCCTCCCTCTGGACGTTAGCTGCCTGAATGGAAATGGCCTCTTCCAGGTGCTGAGATAATACTACGAGACATCGAGTCTCCGCCTCTACTTGTTCACAGGGTGCTATACCCTCTGCACATATCTGAGCCCTCCTATGGCTCCAGGCGTCCAGACACCCCGATGTGCTGCCCATACCCCACCCCCCCAGATCTCATCATGTTTTATATTCTGGATCTCAAGGTGGTTGAGGTCACTGAATGAGGAGATAGGAGGCAAAACTCCTTAAACAGTTCTAACACAGTGTAACTGAAGTTCACTTCAGTTCTAACTGAAGTGTAGCCCCAGAGAGCAGTCCTAAGGCACCTCTCCTGCCTTTGGGGAAGCCAAGGAGGCCCAGGCAACAATTCCGTCCATTTTTAAGTTTCCATCCCTGAAGGTTGCTGGGGACTGAGTGCAGCCTGCCCTGTACACAGAGGGCAGACATAAAAGCCTTTGTGGTGAACAGGAGAAAGAAAAGTTGAGTGGCCCGTCATCAGGCGGCAAGGGAGGATAGGACAGCAGAGTTGAGGGGAGCACGGATTCTGGAGCCAAGCAGCTTGGGCTTGAATCATCTTTCTGATCCCAACTAGCTGTGTGACATTGGGCAAAACATTTATCCTCTCTGTGCTTATCAATGTTCCTTATCTATAAAATGGGAATAATAATTGTATCTAGCTTCTAGAATTGTTATGAGGATTGACTGAATGGCACGTAATAAGTCTTAGAGGAGCATGTGCTGAATAAACATTTTTAATTTTTGTATTTTTAAGATTGTGGTCACCATACCCAGGTGGAACCTACTTCTAATTCCAAAATGAGGTCCTAAAGCAGAAAATAAAGCCTTAGCTCATGTACCTTGATCCTTCCACAATTCAGGGAGATAGGAAGACAGTTTTAAAGGACCACAGGTACTTTCTTTCATGGAAGAGGAAGTAGACTTGGAAGATAGGGTTCCCAAAGGACACCAGACCAGCAGGTAAAAGCTAGAGGGGAGCATCATACATTATCAGTTGAACAGGTTGTGTGCATGCTCAGTTGTGTCCGACTCTGCGACCCCATGGACTGTAGCCTGTCAGCTTCCTCCATCATGGAATTTCCCAGACAAGGATACTGGAACAGGTTGCCATTTCCTCCTCCAAGAAACCGTCTTGGCCCAGAGATTGAATCCGCATCTCTTGTCTCCTGCATTGCAGGTAGATTCTTCACCACTGCACCACTTGGAAAGCCATTAACCAGGTTAGGGCCAATTGTATTTCTACGGCACGTCACCATCAAGGAAAGACCAGATAACTTCCCAAGAGCAGCCCGAGGAGGATGATCTAACTTGGAGAGAGGTAGTTCCTTGTTTGTTGGGATGGCCTGATCCTGTCATGCGTGCTAGGGTGGAGATGCCAGGGCTTGGCAGACAGTCAGGACCAAGGACTTGGGAAGGCCCTCTGGTTCACTGGAGGTGCAAAATCCTCATCCTGTGACTCACAGACAAGGCCAGAAAGTTGTGGGGTTCCTGTAATGGCCATTTGCAGACCAGAGGCTGACAGGCTAGTATGTGGCTCTGAAAGGATGCCTCATCTCCCCATCCACACTTCATTCCCCTCCCAGCATGCTGCCATCCACGAGTTCATCTATGCCTCACTAGAACCTTGAGGTGTTAGGTGAAACTATGGGGATTCTTATTCTACAAGGGAGAAAATCGGGAACCAGAGAGAGGACTTTTCTTATTAGACTTCACCAGAGTTGCTCAGTTCATGCAGGCAAAACAAGAAATAATCAACCCCAAGTACCAAAACATCAACAATCCACGATCACATATAAAAACTGTCCAAATTCTGCTTGGGACACAGATTCAGTTCAGTAGCTCAGTTGTGTCCGACTCTTTGTGATCCCATCAACTGCATCACGCTAGGCCTCCTTGCTCATCACCAACTCCCGGACAAACTCATGTCCATTGAGTCAGTGATGCCATCCAACCATCTCATCCTCTGTCGTCCCCTTCTCCTGCCCTCAATCTCTGCCAGCATCAGGGTCTTTGCAAATGAGTCAGCTCTTTGTATCACGTGGCCAAAGTATTGGAGTTTCAGCTTCAAAATCAGTCCTTCCAATGAACACCCAGGACTGATCTCCTTTAGGATGGACTGGTTGGATCTCCTTGCACTACCAAGGAACTTTCAAGAGTCTTCTCCAACACCTCAGTTCAAAAGCATCGATTCTTCTTCACTCAGCTTTCTTCATAGTCCAACTCTCACATCCATACATGACACTGGAAAAACCATAGCCTTGACTAGATGGACCTTTGTTGGCAAAGTAATGTCTCTGCTTTTTAATATGCTGTCTAGGTTGGTCATAACTTTACTTCCAAGGAGTAAGCGTCTTTTAATTCCATGGCTGCAATCACCATCTGCAGTGATTTTGGAGCCCCCCAAAATGAAGTCAGCCACTATTTCCGGTTTCCCCATCTATTTGCCATTAAGTGATGGGACTGGATGCCATGATCATACCAATATTCCTGACTTCAGTATTCCAGTGATGCTTCTCTTCTTGCCCTCACTTCAGCCCTTCACGTGTCACCCATCTGATCATACCAGCCTAGACTGGCTTAAGTTTTTCCACCTCAATCAATGTGCTCCATCCATTCCCACCCTTCCCTCTAAAAAGTGTACGTCACAGTCCTTCCTGTTCTTCAATATCCTTCCCGGATATTCCTAATCAGAATCAGTGTCTTCTCTGATTCCGTTTAAAATAGGATCCTGCTTGTGCTTTACCACATTGTCATGTCAGACTCTACTGGCTGCTCAAGTCCTGGGGCAGAAGACATCTCTTGTCATTTCCACACAGTACCCTGTGTTTCTGGCTACAGCAGACTAGCTTGTAACAGATAAAGTTTCCTGCCAAGGACAACTGGAAAAGGTAGATAAAATGCAAAAAGCATGTATTTGAAGTCACTAGAGAGCTATCGAGGCAGCAAGGACTCAAGAAGCCAAGAATCCAAGAGATGAAAAGCACAGTGAGGTAAACCTGACACTTGTGTCTGCTTTTCCCCTTAAGCCACTTGCCAATTACAAGGCAGTGGCCACAGGCTGGGAAGTTAAGTAAAACTTTAGGCATCCTCCCAGGACTAAGGGCACAGACACTGGGGTTCAGAGCCTGCCAAGGAGGAACAGTCCTGTTAAACAGCCCCAGACTTTCAGATAGGGCTTCTTAAAGAGCAAAACTCTAAAAATTAGGACAGGGTTATGTGCTCCATGTTAGAAAGATCTAACATCTGTATAATTGGAATTTCAAAAGAGGAGACAAAAGGCATCTGGAAGAAATATTTGAGAAGATAATTGTCAAGAATTATACGAAGCTGATGAAAGCTATCAAGCCCAGAAAGTATAGTTTACAAAGAAGACCATCCTGGGGCACATCAGAATCAGACCATGGAAAATTCAAGACAAAGAGAAAAGCTTACTTACAAAGAGAAAAGTTGCTTACTCAAGCAGCTGGAATATAAAAGTGTTATCTTTAAAGGAGCAATAATAAGGTTAACTGCTGGACTCTCACCAATAAACAGGAAAACAAAGAAGATAATCACATGACATTTTCAGAGGGTTGAAAAAAATAAGTCAACCTAGAATCCTGTACTGCTTGGAGAGGATAAAGGTCTTCACAGAAGTGGCAAGACTGTGTCTTCAGAGAATCCACAATATGGAAATACTAAAGGGAATTCTTCAGAGCACAGCACCAACCATCCTAGATGCAGAATGAAGGAAATGGAAGGGGAGGCTGTGTAGGTAAATCTGAATGAAGATCAACTGTGTAAAATAATAATGTCTCATGGGGTTTAAAATGTATGTATCACTTCCATTGCAGGGTGCACTGGTTCGATCCCTGGTCAGGGAACTAAGATACACCATACTGAATAAAAATGTTGAGTTTTAAACCAGCTTTTTCACTCTTCTTTGACTCTCATCAAGAGGTTCTTTAGTTTCTCTTAGCTTTATGCCATTTTGTTCAGTTCAGTTCAGTCGCTCAGCTGTGTCTGACTCTTTTCGCCCCCATGAATCTCAGCACGCCAGGCCTCCCTGTCCATCACCAACTCCCAGAGTTCACTCAGACTCACGTTCATCAAGTCAGTGATGCCATCCAGCTATCTCATCCTCTGTCGTCCCCTTCTCCTCTTGCCCCCAACCCCTCCCAGCATCAGAGTCTTTTCCAAATAAGTCAACTCTTCGCATGAGGTGACCAAAGTACTGGAGCTTCAGCTTTAGCATCATTCTTCCAAAGAAATTCCAGGGCTGATCTCCTTCACAATGGACTGGTTGGATCTCCTTGCAGTCCAAGGGACTCTCAAGAGTCTTCTCCAACACCACAGCTCAAACGCATCGATTCTTTGGCACTCAACCTTCTTCACAGTCCAACTCTCACATCCATACATGACCACAGGAAAAACCATAGCCTTGACTAGATGGACCTTAGTCGGCAAAGTAATGTCTCTGCTCTTGAATATGTTCTCTAGGTTGGTCATAACTTTTCTTCCAAGGAGTAAGAGTCTTTTAATTTCATGGCTGTAATCACCATCTGCAGTGATTCTGGAGCCCCCCAAAATAAAGTCTGACACTGTTTCCACTGTTTCCCCATCTATTTGCCATGAAGTGATGGGACCAGATGCCATGATCTTTGTTTTCTGAATGTTGTGCTTTAAGCCAACTTTTTCACTCTTTCACATTCATCAAGAGGCTTTTTAGTTCCTCTTCATTTCCTGCCATAAGGGTGGTGTCACCTGCATATCTGAGGTTATTGATATTTCTCCCAGCAGTCTTGATTCCAGCTTGTGTTTCTTCCAGTCCAGCATTTCTCATTATGTACTCTGCATATAAGTTAAACAAGCAGAGTGACAATATACAACCTTGACGTACTCCTTTTCCTATTTGGAACCAGTCTGTTGTTCCGTGTCCAGTTCTAACTGTTGCTTCCTGACCTGCACACAGATTTCTCAAGAGGCAGGTCAGGTGGTCTGGTATTCCCCTCTCTTTCAGAATTGTCCACAGTTTATTGTGATCCACATAGTTAAAGGCTTTGGCATAGTCAATAAAGCAGAAATAGATGTTTTTCTGAAACTCTCTTGCTTTTTCCATGATCCAGCAGATGTCATTAGAGTGGTATTATCTGCCTGAGGTTGTACACACAATTAAATGTTTAAATGCATACCTCTCAACATTCTGCTATATTAATTCACTCAATGGAATAACACCATTATTATCAAGGCACAGAGAGTTTTGGCAAGTTGCCACAGTTTGTACTGCTGGTTAAATGACAAAGTAGGTTCTGAACAAGGGCCAGAAGGGTGACCTGTGTCCTTCACCTTCATCTCTTTGCTCCATGGCCCCAGTCCAGCACTTGTACCATCCCCTGAGCTTCCCCCCACACAAAAGCTACAGAGGCCTGCAGCTTGTCTATTCATATCTCAAAAAGAAATGGAAAAAATTTACGGTCTGCAATTTTTTGAAAGAAATGTAATCTTCGGATTTGCCTATCTATAAACTGGTCCACCCATATTCATGGAGTCTCCAATCTGTGGGAATGGCCAGGGTTCAACTGCTAAATCTTTCTTTGAAAAGTGCTCCTGAATTTGTTGCTTCTTTTTTGGGGCCTTTTCCTACTCCCTACTCTGGGGGATTGTGAAAAATTAGACCCAGATGCTTCTTTTTTCTTTTAAAAATAGCTTTAATTTTTTCTTTCTTTTTTTTTTAACTTCCTTATTGTGAAAGTTATACAAGCTGGTAATAAAAATCTGGAGAAGGGAAACAAATAAAAAGTGGAAAAGAATCTGCACTGGAGAGAATTATTGTCAACATGGTTGTGTCCACCCCTTCCACCCTTTTTTCTGTACATCTATGTGCTGTGTGTGTTCAGTTGCTGAGTTGTGTCCGACTCTTTGCAACCCCATGGACTGTGGCCCCCAGGCTCCTCTGTCCATTGGATTTTCCAGGCAAGAATACTGGAGTGGGTTGCCATTTCCTTCTCCATTTGCAGATATATATTTCTTCTTAAAACGTTGGAGAATTTTCTACATACTACTTTGTAAACTGCTTTTCACATTTACCAGTCTACTGCAAATATTATGCCTCACTGACTTTTACAAGATTTACAATGCCTTTTACATTCAGTATTATGGATGTGCCGTAAGAGTGAATAATCTTCCCAGCAAATATTTTACTGCTATTCATATCATTGAAATCAATATCCTTGTAGATAAAACTTCCCACAATCTTGGGATAAATCCCTAAAAGCAAAATTGCTAGGTCAAAGTGTTGGTAAAAAGGGAACTCTTCTGCAAAACAATATTAACTGCCTCCAGAAAGACTGCTAGGGTACACTCAGCCTGCAGTATGTAGGTTTCCCCACAATCTTAAAATTCTAGCTATGACCATGCTTTCAAAACTTTCTCCATCTGATAAGCAGGGAGGAAAAAGGTATTCTGTTTTAACCAGCATTTCTTTTACTAGTGAGCCTGACCTTTTCTTCAGGTTCCATGGTCCACTTGTATTTTTTTTTCCGGAAATTATATCTACATGTCCTTCTAAAATTCCCTTTTCTTTTGTATGTCTTTCCCTTACTGCTTTGCAAAATTCATTTTCCATGTTGGTATTCATCCAACCCACAAGAGGAAAAAACTGCCAAAATCCAAAGAAGAGCTTGGGAGGATGGAGAGCAAAAATGCCCCAAGGCCACCACCACAGCCCTCCCTCTGCCCCGTGGTGGGCTGCATTCTGCCACCCCCTGCAGACCAGAGGCCTCACCTGCTGTTCCCAGGTGCCATTTTCCATTCTGCACCTGAACTGGGGTTCAGCCCCTTCTTGGGGGAGTCCCCAGCTACTGGGGACGAGGGTGGCCTGTAAGGGAATCTGTTCAGGGTGGTCCCCCTGCTTGTGGTCCTGGCTACAGTGAGAGTCACGTGACAAGGCTGTTGGCAGGCTGATGACCCAGTTTAGAACCAGGCCCCACCGGGCGTCCCCAGATGCAGGGATGGGAACTGGAGTCTCAGAGCAGACAAGTGGCCCGGGCTAGTAGCCTTTCATTCTCCAGCCTCTGCGCTCTGTGCCCCAGGTCCCCTGCCCTCCTAGCGCCCAGGGCCCCTGGGGCCAGGGAGTCCTCGAGTCCAGGTGGTGACAGCACGTGGTCCAGGGTGACCAGCACACGTGACCCCATGGGGGCGTTTTGGGTAACCAGCGTCCCGAGCGGGGACTGCAGGCTAACTCTGTAGCCTTAGCTTCCAGCCTCGTTGCAGCAGTGCTGGGGGCTCCGCAGCCTCTGCTGGCGAATCAGGACTGGTCAGTTTGCGGTTGGCCGCGCTGTACCAGGAACCCTGGGGGCGGATGTCACTCTCTCTGCTCAAATCGCTCACACGGAGGCGGCGCTGTTGGTGATGGGTGGGGGGCTCACTGGCCCCGGGCCTACTATGGTGCCTGGCACCTGTTGCTGCTGCTAAGTCTCATCAGTCACATCCAACTCTGTGTGATCCCATAGATGGCAGCCCACCAGGCTCCTCCGTCCCTGGGATTCTCCAGGCAGGAATACTGGAGTGGGTTGCCATTTCCTTATGCAGTGCATGCAAGTGAAAAGTGAAAGTGAAATCACTCAGTCGTGCCCAACTCTTCTCAACCCCATGGACTTGTAGCCCACCAGGCTCCTCCGTCCATGGGATTCTCCAGGCAAGAGTACTGGAGTAGGTTGCCATTGCCTTCTCCAGCACCCGTTGGGCACTTATTAAAAACTGATTGAGCAGTAACAGCGTAGGATAGCTCAAAGCAGACCCATTCTCATGATACTTTTAAAATAAGCTCTAATTCTTGATCATAGGTTAAAGGCCTATTGAAAGTGAAGTGGAGACGTCCTTCATGGTCCAGAGGTTAAGAATCCACCTTCCAGTTCAGGTGAGGAGGGTGGGTTCCATCCCTGGTCTGGGAACTAAGATCCCACATGCCCTGGAGGCAACTAAACCACCCACCTCTACTACTGAGCCCCTGATTCACAGCTAGACAGAAGGCTGGTTACCCCAGCAAAGATCCCCTCAGCACCCGTTGGGCACTTATTAAAAACTGATTGAGCAGTAACAGCGTAGGATAGCTCAAAGCAGACCCATTCTCATGATACTTTTAAAATAAGCTCTAATTCTTGATCATAGGTTAAAGGCCTATTGAAAGTGAAGTGGAGACGTCCTTCATGGTCCAGAGGTTAAGAATCCACCTTCCAGTTCAGGTGAGGAGGGTGGGTTCCATCCCTGGTCTGGGAACTAAGATCCCACATGCCCTGGAGGCAACTAAACCACCCACCTCTACTACTGAGCCCCTGATTCACAGCTAGACAGAAGGCTGGTTACCCCAGCAAAGATCCCCTGAACTGCCACTAAAACCCAACAGTAGCTGAATAAATAAATATTTTTTTGAAAAGTGAAGTGGATGGAGGGGGTTCTTGACTCTCTCATCTTCCATTGTATGGGTCCTCTTACCTCTCAGCAATCCTTCCTTCTGGTATTTGTTGGCACCACTGGTTCCCAGGGAAGAGGATGTTGGGCATCTTGGAATCAGAACATAAGGGTCTGAATTCTGATTTTACCACTTCCAGGCTCTAAAGATTTGGGGGTACTTTTGGAGCCTTGATTTCCTCTTTTGATCATGGAAACAGCCTTCCTTTCAGGTGTGTGTGATGGTTAAATGAGATAACATGTGGATATCCCTAGCACAGAGCATAGCTTCATTTACATGGTTTCTTCCTTCCTGCCTGCCATCTCTAAACCCCTGAGCCTTGAACTCAGTAGGCACTCAAATATTAATTGAATGAATAAATATAAATTTATGTTTAAATCATCATGCCTTATCAAAACTGCCTTTTCCTTCTGACTTAACTGCATAGGAAAGCAAATTGATAAATCCTTCCTTATGAATTTATTGAATTAAGACATTTAACACATTAAGGAATGAAACAATGATTTTTCTATGAATAGGGAACTTGTATGTTTTAATAAGGAACTCCTAATGTGAATTTTATGGGTTTTCTCTCTGTTTTTTGTTTGTTTGTTTGTTTGATTTTTGGCCCCACTATGTGGCATGTGGTTTTTAGTTTCCCACTAAACTCACACTGAACTCACACCCACCACACTGGAAGCACAAGTCTTAACCACTGCTGGGGAAGTCCCTATGAATTTTAATAGCTAAATTTTTCATATTGTGTAATGTTGGAAATAAGGGCAATAGCGTTATTCGTGAGTAGGTGGACCTTCCCCATGCCCTTCAAATCTGCTGATGTGAGTGCCTCTGAAATGCACTTTGTGTGGGAAAGGGGGTAGACAGACACTGGGGTAATTTATGGGAAGTGAAGATCCCCAGGGCTCATAACATCTTATCCCAGCATATAGTCAAGGCTTGTGTCTAGTTGAGAGTCATGGGTTACAACGTTGAATAGAAGAAGCAGAGTGAGGCATGAGCTCACCACAACCCAACACAGATGATTTTCAGGGAAATGAACCATCTTAAGACACACCGGTTTGGCCCCAAAAGGATGAGCCCGTAAACCCGTGCTGGACACTGAGGCCCTAAAGGCCCATGAATGCAGGAGGCAGTGAGCACCGCTGCTGCTGCTCGGAGGGGAGACCCACAGGCTGACCCTCAGGGAGCAGGGATTCCTCAAGTTCCACTTCCTCTGAGAAGCCTGATCTGGTGACTTCTGCCCTCTCTGCTCCCCTCCAACAACGCCCACAGCTGTGCTCAGAGGCTACGGGGTCTGGGCGTCTCCTCCTCCTGCAAGAGTACTAGGCAGCCCCAGCTCGCTCCACTGCCTCCTGAGGCCATTTCCAAATAGACACTGGCCACAGTGGGGCAGAAGGGAGGTTTTCAGAGCAATTCAAGAGGCTCCATCTTTTAGCAGGACAGTATCTGAGATGGTGTTGAGAGGCAAATGTGCTTGACCTTTGGAGGGGGGTCTGGTCCTTTGGGACATTTGCAGACGTTTGGACTGATGGGAGTCACACTTCCCCTCTTCACACCTGTTCTATCAGTCCCAGTCAGAAATTTTGATTTCACTAAAGAAATAAAAAAGCTGCGTGGAGATGTATCTGATACCACAGTTCAGAGAGCTTTTAGACAACAGAAAAGTCTATTCTCAGCTTCACTTATGAACACCTCCAAGGTCATCAACAGCCCAAGAGTCTACGCCAGTGAGGTTGCATCACCATCCATAACAGAAACTCTAGGAATACCTTCTACCCTGAACACAAGCCAACTGGGTCAGCAGAACATTTCTGTAGCTGATTCACACGTACCAAACAAGGCCCAGGTTTCACCAACCCTCTCCAGGTATGCAGAAGAAAATTTCACAAGAGGAAGATCCACTTTGCAGAGTCTCCTGTTAAAACCTCATCTGACTAAAATCCAGGAACTACTGCAGCAGATGGACTTAATTCTTCACACAGTTTGGCTCAGGAGGTGGTCGTCGTCAGGGGGTCAGGGCAAGATGCCCGGGATTCCCTGGTGGTGCAGTTGATAAGAATCTACCTGCCTGAAATAAACCCACACACATATGGACACCTTATCTCCGACAAAGGAGGCAAGAACATACAATGGAGTAAAGACAGTCTCTTTAACAGGTGGTGCTGGAAAAGCTGGTCAACCACTTGTAAAAGAATGGAACTAGACCACTTTCTAACACCACACACAAAAATAAACTCAAAATGGATTAAAGATCTAAACGTAAGACCAGAAACTATAAAACTCCTTGAGGAGAACATAGGCAAAACACTTTCGGACATACATCACAGCAGGGTCCTCTATGATCCACCTCCCAGTATACTGGAAATAAAAGCAAAAATAAACAAATGGGACCTAATTAAAATCAAAAGCTTCTGCACAACAAAGGAAACTATAAGTAAGGTGAAAAGACAGCCTTCTGAATGGGAGAAAACAATAGCAAATGAAGCAACTGACAAGCAACTAATCTCAAAGATTTACAAGCAACTTATGTAGCTCAACTCCAGAAAAATAAACGATCCAATCAAAAAATGGGCCAAAGATCTAAACAGGCATTTCTCCAAAGAAGACATACGGATGGCTAACAAACACATGAAAAGATGCTCAACATCACTCATTATCAGAGAAATGCAAATCAAGACCACAATGAGGTACCACTTCACACCAGTCAGAATGGCTGCGATCCAAAAATCTACAAGCAATAAATGCTGGAGAGGATGTGGAGAAAAGGGAACCCTCTTACACTGTTGGTAGAAATGCAAACTAGCACAGCCATTATGGAAAACAGTGTGGAGATTCCTTAAAGAATTGCAAATAGAACTGCCTTATGACCCAGCAGTCCCACTGCTGGGCATACACACTGAGGAAACTCGAATTGAAAGAGACACATGTACCCCAATGTTCATTGCAGCAAAATGGAAAATATATTTAAAAGAAGGAAAGAGAACAGAATAGAATAAATCACAGCTATACTAAAATTAAGGACATTCTTCTAGGAATCATTTAAATCATTCTTAATTTGTAATTCTAATATGCCTCCATGACATAGTGGATCAGGAGCTCAAGACTCCTTCTCTTATTATCAATTAATATTTAGAAAACTTAAAGCTATTTATATAGAAACATTCCATGAATTCATTCTTTCCTTTCACATGTGTAGTTTCCTAAAACCATAAAAGGACTGACTTAGTTGCTAAGCAACAACTAAAGTATTAGGAGTGGATCCAGAGACACAGCTCTTGAATCAAATAATCAAAGGCTTTAAAACAAAGAAGTGCAATAGTGAAAGTACTCATTAAGTTATATGTTTTAAGGAAAAGGTTGAAATGTCTATTCTAGCTTAGCTGCTGGATGATTTTTGTATGCAGAGTTTGTTTTTTTTAAACATTATTATATCTTAAAAAAATCAAATCAACTTAATGAGTCTTTTTCTTACAAACATTGATTCTTTGTAAACTACTTGACTTGAATGCAACAAGTTTTATTTGAAGTGAATTTTTAATCCAAAGAGAAACAATGAAGAACAGAGGAAAAAATCCAGTGAAGAATGTATTTTTAAAAACTGTATATAGAAGCTATAAAAAATTGCAAATTAATATCACACCATGTCAGCATCTCAGAGAAAGCACATTCTTGGATTTATGTAACTGGTAAAAGAAGATGCCATGTTGCATACCTGAATAAACTCTAATCTTACTCATCAAGCACATGTTCAAAATTGTAGGCAAAATGGACATACTTTATTTTGTCTTAAGTCTCATACATTGTAGGTTTATAGGATTAAAGAGTCCAAATGTAAACTCAGATAATTTTGTTGCTATAAGATATCAGTGACAACAGGATAAAGCAGAGGGCGACTGAGAGAAACTAATAGGAGCTTCAGTCCAGGGCATCTATGCTACTCCAGAAGGTGAGAAATTGCTACGATGATAAAAGAAGGAGAGATCAGAAATTAATGAGATTATGGAGGGGTTTTTGACACATTTCTATGTAAGGGTGCAAGTTCATCAAGGGAAATAGCACAGTGGTTAAGGGGATCAATGCGTTTGGGGATCAAAAGACCTGGATTCAAACCTTGGTTCTTGCAGTTTCTAGTTTTAAGTATTTGAATAAATTACTTCAGCACTCCTTAAATCTACAGCTATCTTTGTTGTGGCTATTTTATTATTATGTTCCTATTTTTTTATTAATATTGTATATCACCAAAGAGAAAGAGGGGAAAAAAATGAATCAAGAAACTTAGTGCTAGTGACACAAAACAGAGGGCTTTCAGCTAGTGTAAATAGTCCCTAGGATGTAGGTTAATAGTAATTTGTTTCTGTGTGGTTTGATGCCAATAAAAGGCAAAGAGAATGCAGGTATTTATTGAGATAATTAAATAAGCAAGTTCATGTAATAAGCAAGTTCTGACAATTGTAATAAAATGCATCAAAAGACTTGTCTCTATTTATTTCACCAGTGAGGGATATTAAAAATCTGATCATATACTGCCTTAGGATTTAGCAAATACTGTTTACATAGCAACAACAAAAACATGGCTCCAGATGGTTCTGCAAATATTTTGATAATGCTTTGACTCCAAATTGAAGAGGAATCAGTCAGAATTCTCAGGACCTGAATTCTAAATACCATTACAAATATTTAAGATTTTTCCCCCTTCATCCACAATGCAACTATATAGTAAGGCAGGCTTATGTCACTTATTACTAGATTTCTTTAAACTGTTTAAAATTTATATTTAATTATAGAAAGCAACACATCAATTCATTTGGCTACAAAGTTTTAATAGATTTTAAAAATGTTTTCCATGATATGTCCCCCACTGCTTTCTATCTGTAGACGTATAAGCACACTTAGAAATCTCTCCAGGTACACACGTGTGTGCTAAGTCACTTCAGTATGTTTCACTCTTTGCGACCCTATGGACTGTAGCCCACCAGGCTTCTCTGCCCACGGGATTCTCCAGGCAAGAATACTCGAGAGGATTGCTCCAGGGGATCTTCTTGACCAAGGAAAAACTCTTCTCTCTATGCCATCTGCATTGGCAGGTGAGTTCTTTACCACCAGTGTTACCTGGGAAATCCAATGTACACACACACACACACACACACACACACAACTTAATTATTTTAAGAAGTTAAATAATAGTACATGCTATAATATAATCATTTTCCATTTAATGAAACCTTACATTATATTCTTGCTGTCTGTTGTTAGTAACAAACTACCCTGAACCTAAGTGGCTTAACACAATAAATCATTCTGTTTGCTCATAAATCTGTAATTGGGAAAGGGCTTGGAGAGAAGGGTCCTGTATACACCATGTGGATTCATCTGGGCTGGTTTCACTAACGGCTACTTAATCTGCTTCCAAGATGGCTAATCCACATGGCTAGCAAATTGATAATGACTGTTATCGGAGATCTCAGAAGGCCAACCAGAAATTGTCACTGAACCCGGGAAGTCAAACAGCCTCCTATACACAGGACTCTGTCAGTCAGCAAAGGCACAAACCCAGCTCAGGTTTATTAAGTTGAGAGACAGACTTTCTCGAGATATGACAGAGTAATATTTTTCTGAAACTTTGTTTGCAATGATATTTTTACAGTCATCTTGAAAAAATGCAAGGTATCACAGCTTATCTCCAAATCTTTCAGTGCATACTATTGCATACCTCTTTACCTGCCAATGCAGGGGACAAGGTCCTAGAAAATTTCACTTGCCACAGGGCAACTAAGCCCCAGCACCACAACTACTGAGCCAGTGCTCCAGAACCCACGAGCCACAGCTGTTGAGCCTGTGCTCCACAACAAGAGAAGCCACCTCAATAAGAAGCCTGTGTACCACAGGAAAGAGTAGCCCCCACTCACTGCAATTAGACACAGGCTTCGCAAAGCAATGAAGACACAGGACAACGAAAAATAAAAATAAATTAAAAAAATTTTTAAAGGCATGGTGGCCAAGGACCTCAGTATTTGACTAACATGAATAAGAGCCAGCCAGAAATTGACTGTGACCGTGCCTTATCAGAAAGTAGTAAGTTATCTCTCCCTGGGTTGTTGGCTAAGCAGTTGAGGACATTCTTCCATTCAATTCAGTCCATTTAAGGATACACGTTCACACAGCTGATACTTTAAGCACTGCAGACAAGAAGCCCTGTAGCCCCCAGGGGGTGTCTGGGAGAGATGGGGAAAGAATTCCTTGACAGACTCAGGACTTTAAATCCCAGACATTCCTGATAAACATCAGCCAGAAGCAGCTCACCTTCCCCAAGAGCCTAGAGCATCCCCTACATGCAGCCACCCCTTCAGGCAGCCTTCACATTCATCCTCGGTGAAGAATGGGCTGCGCATAATACTACCTCCGTGTCACTGCTAAGCAGCACAGCCCAGTGGTGTAGAGCCACACAGACCTGGATTCAAATCCCTCTTCTGTCACTCATTAGCACTGAGACCTCAGGCAACTTAGATTTTCTAAGTCTCAGAATTTCATCTATAAAATGGAAATGATATGCATGTGTGTGATCAGTCACTCAGTCGTGTACGACTCTATGCAACCCCATGGACTGTAGCCCACCAAACTTCTGTCCATGGGATTCTCCAGGGAAGAATACTGGAGTGGGTTGCCATTTCCTACTGCAGGGGATCTTCTTGAACTAGGAATGGAACCCTCATCTCTTACATCACCTGTATTGGCAGGTGGATTCTTTACCACTATGCCTCCTGGGAAGCCACAGAAACAATATGTACTTAAAAGCAACTTTTTGAAGGAAAAAACAAGCAGCATTGTCATTTCAGGACTCTCACAAAAGACAAAGATCATGTTTCTTAAGTTCCTGACCCATGGTAGGTGGTCCCCCAAAATCAGGTAAAATATTTTGGTTCAAACAGGTATTGCCTGACAGATTTTTTTAACCATTTCTTTTTTATTTTTTACATTTATTTGGCCGCATCAGGTCTTCTTTGCATCATCAGGGATCTTTGTTGTGGCACACGGACTCTCTAGTTGTGGCACACAGGCTCCAGAGTGTGTGGGTTTAGTTGCTCCAAGGCAAGTGGGATCTTAGTTCCCCAAACAGGGAATGAACCTGGATTCCAGGTCCCCTGCATTGCAAGGTGGATCTTAGCCACTGGACCAAGGGGGAAGATCCCTTCCTGCTAGAGTTGACTCAAGTTGTTCAAGTGCTAACTACCATTTTGGTTGATGCTAAATGCTTTTCCCTGGTCAGTAAAGAATTAACCTGCATTGCAAGAGCCTGCCTGCAATGTGGGAGACCACTTGCAATGTAGGAGACCTGGGTTTGATCCCTGGATTGGGAAGATCCCCTGGAGAAGGAAATGGCAACCTACTCCAGTATTCTTGCCAGGGAAATCCCATGGACAGAGGAGCCTGGCCAGCTAGTTCACAGGGTCACAAAAAGTCGGACACAACTTGAGGACTAAACCACCACCACCAAACTGTATGATGTAGGTGGTTGTATTTAATTTTGTGCTTTAGATTTCCCCAAGTGTTATTAATATTTAAGATCCCTTAAGGATGAGCTTAGGTAGTTAATCCTGGATTCAGCTCTTGCAAGAAAATACTTGAAAACTAGAGACAGACATTTTCCCAAAGAATACACAATATTAGAGAAAAGCTAAGGTACCAAAATAAAAGATGTGTCCACATGCGCTGTGTAAACTTTGTAGGTGCGAAATTGTACCAAATTCCATGGGAATGGTGGGTTCCAAGGAGTCTTCAATGCCTACAAATAAGACTGTCAAACAGGCCTGAAGTCAACCAATGCTTCCTGGTCTTGCTGGGAGTTAGGGCTCAGGATGTGGTCAGAGGGAGAGAAAAAAGTTCTAAGCCTGGATCTTGCTGAGATTTCTCAGTTCATTGTTAACTGTGCTCCTTCAATTGATTCACATCATCTGTTAGAGTCCAAAACATATATCACCCCTGGAACTTTCCAGTACATTCTAGAAATGTTGATTTTTATATTTTATTGAAGCTTAGTGAATTTACAATGTTGTGTTAATTTCTGCTGTACTGAAAAGTGACTCAGTTATATACACATTCTTTTAAATATTCTTTTCCATTATGATTTATCCCAGATATTGAACATAGTTCCCTGTGCTGTACAGCAGGACTTTCTTGTTATGCATTCTATACGCAGCAATTTGTATCAGCTGACCTCAAACTCTCACTTCATCACTTCTCCATATCCCCCTCCTTTGGCAACCGAAAGTCTAGAAACACTGATTTCTATGATTCCAGGCATTGCACTGTACTGATAATGGATGACTATTTGAAAGTCCTATACTTAATTTGGACCCAAAGGGGCTCAAGAGAAAAAGGAGATGTAAAACTGGAATTTCCAGGGTCTTTTTCTTAGGCTGTTCTTTTGATAGCTGAATTTTTCCACTTAGGAAGGAACATCAAAGGCATACTCAAAAAAAAAAAACCCCACACTCTGAGTCTCAAGATTTCCTTGGGACTACTCGAATATTGTTTCTCTTCCCCTAAAAGCAATCTTGTCTGAATGACATCATCATCTACCTGAGAAAAGGCATTCTATATTGTAGAACTTGCTGCAGCAACAGTATTTTCTGAAAAGTTGAGTCGCTTTGGACTTCCCCAGTGCAGTCTTAAATAAGACAACAGACCTCAGCCTCTTACCACTGACACCCAAGTGTCAAAAGATACCCAATATAACCAACTATTTCCTAGTCTATAACAAAGACATGTGGGCCTTCCCTGGTGTACAGCAGTAAAGAATAATCCACCTGCCAATGAAGGAGATGTGAGTTTGATCCCTAGGTTAGCAAGATTCCCTGGAGTAGGGAATGACAACCCACTCCAGTATTCTTGACTAGAGAGTCCCAAGGACAGAGGAGCCTGGTGGACTAAGTCCATGGGGTCACAGATTTAGTGACTAAACAACAAAACAAAGATATGCATAGATGAGGAAGGGAAACACACTGTAAAAATTCTACACTATTTGTGGGATTTCCCTGACTGTCACAGTGTGGCCAAATAAGAAAACATCATTATACACTATTTGGTGGATAGTGCATTTAGCAAAAAAAAGGATTGTTCTTAACAAACTGATCTTAACTCCTTCTACCTACCAACATGACCATCTGGGGCCAGAACCTTCTACAATAGGCCTCCCTTGAGCTGCAGCTTTGCGTGGTTGGCCTCACCTTCTCTGAGAGCCATGGCAGGTGAATGACTCCTTGCTCCCAGCACTTGCTCTGCACCTTGCGTTCTGGGGCCCCCAGTAATGGGCCCACTGTCCCCACTAGGAAGCACTGCATCAGCAAGCATGCGGCTCCCCAGTCGGGAGCAGCGGTCCTTGATGCAAGGCCACTTGCTTAGTGTCTCTGAACAATAGAGCAAGGAGCTCAGCTGGGTTTTTTTCACCCAGACATAATTCTCTGCTTGATGTCTCTGCCAGACGTCGGCACTCAGATCTGGGGTCAGATGTGGGATGAGGGCTGTCTCCTCCATCAGACCCTCCCCCTGACACCCACCAGGAGATTCCTGCTCTAGCAGCAGAAGTGATGAATGGTCCTCTTTCATGGCCCAGAGCGCACCGGAGAGGCTACCCCAGCTGTGGTCACTTGCTGCTCCTGGCCCCACACGGAACACATTCCTCTATGGAGGAGGGCTGTCTTGGGTGGACAGAGAGTAATCAGAGAATGAGGGAAGCAGGCGGGGACAAGGGGGCCCTTTTGGACCACCTCAGACAAGAATGCAGACTCTGACCCCAGGCTTGGCCAGGGCTGGTCCATCTGGCTCCTGGCTAAAGAGTCTATCTCCGTCCTATTTCTGGCCACAGGGTGGGAATGTTCAGGGCCCAGTGAAATGGCCAGGAGGTAGGCATCCAGAGCTGAATTTCTGTCTGCTTTCAGAAAGAGGCCTTTGTCTGGCATAATTTGTTGTGACCGATTAGGGTGCCCCACAGTCCATCTCTGGCCTTGGGTGGAATCTCATTCTGACCAGGCTGTTTCCTGGGAGGGGATGAAGGTACAATTTCAAGCACTTTAAAATGAACCACTGGAGACTGTCAGATGGAATCAGAAAAGGAAAGCCAAATATATAGTGTCTGTAAGAGACACACCTTTTAATTAATTTATTTATTTTTGGCTGTGCTGGGTCTTCACGGCTGGCTTTCTTTAGCTGAAGCAAGCGGGATTTTCCTTGCAGTGGCTTCTCTTGTTGCAGAGCACAGGCTCTAGAGTACTGGTTCAGTAGTTCTGGCATACAGGATTAGCTGCCCTGAGGTATGTGGGGTCTTCCCGGACCAGGGATCGAACCCCTGCCCCTGCATTGCCAGGCGGATTCTTAACCACTGGACTAGCCCTAAGAGACACAGCTTATCTCACAGATTGTAGCCCATAAAGAAAGGGCAGTTGCTGTTGTGTAGTTGCTCAGTTGTGTCTGACTCTTTGCAACCCCATGGATGGCAGGATTCCAGACTTCCTTGTCTTCTACCATCTCCTGGAGTTTGCTCAAATTTGTCCAACATTGGTCCTCTGTCATCCCCTTCTCCTGCCTTCAATCTGTCCCATCATCAGAGTCTTCTAATGAGTTGGTTCTTCCCATCAGGTGGCCAAAGTATCGGGTCTTCAGCTTCAGCATCAGTCCCTCTAATGAATATTCAGGACTGATTTCCTTTAATATTGACTGGTTTGATCTCCTTGCAGTCCAAGGGACTCTCAAGAGTCTTCTCCAACACCACAGTTCAAAAGCATCAATTCTTCGGCACTCAGCCTTCTCTATGGTCCAACTCTCACATCCATACATGACTACTGGAAAAAACCATAGCTTTGACTAGATAGACCTTTGTTGGCAAAGTAATGTCTCTGTGTTTCAATATGCTATCTAGGTCTGTCATAGCTTTACTTAGAAGGAGCAAGCATCTTTTAATTTCGTGGCTGCAGTCACCATCTGCAGTGATTTTTGAGCCCAAGAAAATAAAGTCTGTCACTATTTCCATTGTTTCCCTCCCCCCATGAAGGGGCAGAGGAGATCCAAAATCAGTGCTGCTTCTTGAAGACAGAGGAAGCGAGGTGAGGTGGGGATGACCATCAAGTTCAAGTTAGCCACCCCCCATAAGCCCCTAAAAAAATGGAGATATGATTTGACTGCTGCTGCTGCTGCTATGTCACTTCAGTCATGTCCAACCCTGTGCAACCCCATAGATAGCAGCCTACCAGGCTCCTCCATTCCTGTGATTCTCCAGGCAAGAATACTGGAGTGGGTTGCCATTTCCTCCTCCAATGCATGCAAGCATGCTAAGTTGTTTCAGTCATGTCCGACTGTGTGCAGCCCTATGCACAGCAGCCCACCAGTCTTCTCTGTCCACAGGATTCTCTAGGCAAGAATACTGGAGTGGGTTGCCATTTGACTACAGGATAATTTTTTTTCCCATGTGTGCTCAGTCATGTCCTACTCTTTGAGACCTCATGGACTGTAGCCTGCCAGGCTCCTCTGTCCATGGGATTCTCCAGGCAAGAATACTGGAGGGGGTTGCCATTTCCTTCTCAGGTGATATTCCCAATCCAGGGATCAACCCACATTTCTGGTGTTTCCTGGATTGCCAGGTGGATTCTTTACCACTAGCACCACCTGGCAAGCCCACTGTATAACATATAGTGATGAAAAGAGCATGGTGCTGGCACCTGAGAGTGGTCCCAGATTCACATCTGGCTTCTGCAGGCCAGAAGGGTCTCAGGGTTTCAGTGGGTTCCATAAGAAGCATCAAGTGCCCAGGGCAGCCAGTGGCTGGCCCAGAGCCGGTGCTACATGAGCGGCCACTATTCCAGTTACAAAATCAGCGACAACCTGGAGAAATTCTAGGAGGGCTGCCACTTCACCCATTGACCACTCTTTTCTCTATTTCTGTTTTTGGTCACACCATGAGGCTTGGGCTTGCAGGCTGTTAGTTCCTCAACCAGGGATCGAACCCAGACCAGGGAATTCCCACCCTCTGAACACTCTTCACACAGCACTTGGGTAATAACTTTTAACCATCTTTCCACCTCCCCCAGACTTCCAGCAGAGACACACTCTCAGACACCCTTTCTCAGAGCTAACAGTCAAACAGTCAAAGTGGTCTGAATTTCCATGCCACTTTGAAGGAGGTATTACGATCCGTAAAAGGTAGGCAAGAGGGAACAGAGGTCAGGCCAGAATAGGGTGCAAATCTGGCAAGTAATCCGATCACTGCAAATAAGTCCTTTTTCCAGGGGAGAAAGTGTAGTGGGGGATGGGGCCACTGCCTGCAAATCTCTGGAGAACTGGTCTGGGCACAGACACTATGGTAGAGAGAGGCTCGGACAGCTGGGAGTAAGAGGAGCCCACTGATGTGATGGGTAGGTGAGTAGGGGGAGTCCTGGCATGCAGGGAGTGTACACACCAGTTTTTTTTTAAAATTTTTTTTTTTTTTTTTTTTTTGGCCACACAGAACAGATTGTGGGATTTTAGTTTCTCAGCCAAGGATGGAACCCAGGCCTCCAGCAGAGGAAGCACAGAGTTCTAACCACTAGACCACCAGGGACGTCCTCAAACTAGTTTTTCTAAGAGATGGACTCTCAAAATGGCTAAGGAGGGACTTTTCTGGTGGTCTGCTGGTTGAGAATCTGCCTGCTAATGCAGGGGATTCGAGTTCAATCCTTGCTCCAGGAAGGTTCGGGCATGCTGCAGAGCAAGTAAGGCCATGAGCCACAGCTGCTGGACCCTAGTGCCCTAGAGCCACGCTCCACAACAAGAGAAGCCACTGCAAGGAGACGCCCGCACACCAGGACTAGAGTGGCCCCCACTCGCCACAACTAGAGAAGGCCCTCACACGGCAACGAAGACTCAGCGCAGTCAAAAATCGATAATTTTTTAAGAACAGCTAAGGAGCTCAGGTCCTAAGTGACACACTCCTCAAGCCCTCTCTATCTAGCCCATGCCTTGGGGGGGCTTCCCAGATGGCGCTAGTATTAAAGAACCCGCCTGCCAATGCAGAAGACATAAGAGATGCAGGTTCGATCCCTGGGTCGGGAAGATCCCCTGGAGGAGGACATGGCCACCCACTCCAGTATTCTTGCTTGGAGAAGCCCATGGACAGAGAAGCCTGGCGGGCTACAGTCCATGGGGTCACACAGAGTTGGATACAAGTGAAGCTAAGCAGCTTCACACGCATGCCTCACACAAGCATGCTTCAGTGACAGTCACAGCAGGACTCAACTGCGGCTTTAGACACCTTCTGTGTCTCCAGAAGCTGCCAGGTCAAGCTCCCTTCCAAGCAATGCAACCTGATCCAACAGTCACTTCATCACGCCTGAGTCCCTTAGATGAGAAATAGACCCCAGGGCCCAGGGAAGGAAGGAACAGCTGGTACAGAGGCCAGGGCCACGTCTTTGGCCTGTCTAGAAATGTCTGGTGGCTCAGGGGAGGGCGCAGGAATGCTGTCCTCAAGTTTGCCAAGAGCCCATGATCTGGGATCCTCCTGTCCATAGAAACACTGGCTCCCTTCCAGAAGTCCAGTGAATAATAGCAGCAGGTACCAACTGCCACCTCACCAAAACCGGCCAGGCTCAGCTCACAGCGCCAGCTGGCACTGTGTCAAGAAACTGACATCCACAGAGTATTTACACAGACAGCTACAAGTTCTTGCTCTTACTCAGGGAGGCTGACTTTCTCAGCTACTTTTAGAACTGATCGATTTCTAATGTCGGTACACCAAAAGACACTGTCAAGGGAACTTTCCTGGTGGTCCAGTTAAGAATTTACCTGCTAGTCCCTGGTCTGGGAACTGAGACTCCATAGGCTGTGGGGCAACTAGGCCCCTGTGCCACAGCTGCTGAAGCCCACGCACCCTGTGCTCTGCAGCGAAAGAAGCCGCTATGATGAGAAGCCTGTGCACTACAACTAGAGAGTAGCCACACTCGACGCAACTAGAAGAAACCCACACGCAGCACAGAGGAGCCTGTATGCCACAACAAAGACCCGACACAGCCATAAATACACCAATAATATTTTTTTTAAAAGACGCCATTGTGATGCTTCATGAACCAGAGCAGCAGCAATGGGGGTAGAAAAAAGGGTGTGCATGTGTGCTGAGTCACATCTCTTTGCAACGCTATGGACCAGGCCCTCTAGTCTCCTCTGTCCATGGGATTCTCCAGACAAGAATACTGTATTGGTTTGCTGTGCCCTCCTCCAGGGGATCTTCCCGAGCCAGGGATCAAACCCGCATCTTTTATGCCCCTGCATTGGCAGGCAGGTTCTTTACCACTAGCGACACCTGGGAAGGCCAGAAAAAAAGGGTGTACTAATTGATTATCTGTTTCCCTCCTAAGACTGTGAACCCCTTGGAGGGTAGATACATCCCCAGGTCCTCTGTGTCCAGCACAGAATAAATACTGAGTAAATGTGATGTGAATTGAGAAAAAGAAATATCAACAAAGTGAAAAGACAATCCACAAATAGGACAAAATATATGTAAATCATGTATCTGAGAAAGATCTAGTATCCAGGATGTATAAACTCCTAAAATTCAATAACAAAAAGACAAGCAATCTGATTTAAAAATGGACCCAGGACTTGACTAGGTATTTCCCTGAAGAGACATACAAATAACTGACAAGCACATGAGAAGATGCTCAATATCATTAGTCATTAGGGAAATGCAAACGAAAACCACAATGAAGTACCACTTCATACCCACTAGGATGGCTATAATTTTTTTTAAGTGGAGAAAAGTAGGTGTTGGTGAAGATGTGGAGAAACCGGCAGCCTCATTGCTGTACAGATATAAAATGGTGCAGTCACTGGGGAAAATAGATTGACAGTTCCTCAGAAAGTTTAACAAAGTATTACCATATGACCCAGCAATTCCACTCCTACTTATACACCCAAGAGGACTGAAAACAGATGTTAACACAGAAATTTGCACACAAATATTTAAAACAATGCTGTTCATTATCACCAAAAGGTAGAAACAACCCAAATGCCCATCAACGGTAAGTGGATAAACAAAATAGGGGTGTATCCTCACAGTGGAATATTATTATTGGGTCAGAAAAAGGAACAAAGTGTGGATACACCATTACATGAGTGAAACTTCAAAACATCATATGAACTAAAAGAAGCTAGGCAATACCATATATTATTGAATCCTTTATATGGAATATCCAGAATTGGTAATAGAGAGACAGAAAATAGATTAGTGGCTATTCAGGGGTGGATGTAAGGGGATGGGAGGAATAGGAGATGGCTAATACATACAGTTTTCTCTTTGTGATGGTTGCGTGTATCTGTGAATATGCCAAGCTCCATTGACTTGAACACTTTAAATGAGTGAACTTTATAGCATGTGAATTGCATCTCAATTAAACTCTTTAAAAAAGAATCTAGTTAACTGACATTTCAGTTTAGTAATATCTATTTACTAAGCATCTGTCACCTGGCAGGCATTGTATTAGACACTGAGATTCAAAGATGAATCTTGATGTGGGTTCTGCTTTCAAGGAGTTCACAGTATATTTAGAGAAGCAAGCACAGAAATAGAACTGAAAAGACAGTGATTACAGTTCGAGATGAGGAACGGGCAAAGATTTCAACAGTTGACATCCAGGCAGGTTTTGAAGGGAAGAGAGAGTTTTTGACAGGTTGATGGTGGGGAAGGGAGATCATTCCAGGCAGGTGTGAAATAACACAGGGGGTTCTGAGAGCTGTGTGGGGTTCAGAATTGCAAGATGAAAAGTGGAAGGGCTGGGACAGCGGGTAGGGTGAGGGGATACAGAAGAGGTGAGCTTGGAGAAGCAAGCAGAGGACCATGAGGAAACGTGAATGTCATACCAACAAGCTGAGTTTTCCTTTTGGGGATCAGAAGCCAACAAAACGTAAGCAGGAGGGTGAGGGAGGTTGGATCTGTGATTAAAAGCAGAGTCAGCAAACAACAGCGTGTGGGCCAAATCTGTGACGTTTTGGGAAATAAAAGTCTTGGAACACAGCCATGCTCTCATTTCTTGTTTATATGGCTGCTTTCCCATGAAAACAGCCAAGCTGACCAGTTGCGACAAAGAGCGAATGGACCTGTTAAGTCTGAAAAATTTGGTATCTGACTCTTAGAGAAAAAGTTTACCCACCTCTGCTCTAGAAAGATCACTGTGCCTATTGCATAAAGAATGACTTCCCATGGGTTAAGAGCAAGGGAAAGGAGGCCAGTTGGGAAACTAGCAAATCTCCAGGCAAAGAAGCAGCTAGGGGCTTCCCAGGTAGAGCTAGTGGTAAAGAGCCTCCCTGCCGATGCAGGAGACCTAAGAGATGAGGATTCGATCCCTGGATGGGGAAAGTCCCTTAGAGGAGAGCATGGCAACCCACTCGAACATTCTTGCCAAAGAATCCCATGGACAGAGGAGCCTGGCGGGCTATGGTCCATAGGGTCACAGAGCCAGACATGACCGAAGTGACTTAGTATGCACACACAGGGTACCATCATGATGCAACATTATGATGATGGGGTAACAGATTATATAGGGAGTTGATAGTTGGGTGGGGAGGTGGGTGTGGCTTTGAGAGCCTGGAGAACATCAATTTGAGAATGTTAACAGTGCCACTGGAAAGGATTAGAGACCTCATGGGGTTCACTAATGTCCAAAAATTTTTTTTCTTTTAAAATCATTAAAATGGTCCCTAAACCTCGAGGTTAGCAGAGTGCTCTCAGACAGTGCATCTGAATTCAAGGCAGCTCAAAAGTTTGCTTTTTAAAATTATTCTTATAATTTGGTTACAGGCATGCTAGAGCAATTCCAGATCACCTGACAGGTAATCTTACCCTCTTTGTGAGATGCAACAAGCCCAAACTCTACACATTCTCTGGCTCTGCTCTGAGGCTGCTGTTGGCATCAGGTGGGCACCACGGAGTCGGCTGCCAGGATTCAGAATATCATTCTTGACTGATGACTTATTTTTAAATGCACATGTCAAATATCATGTCTTACTCATATTTGTCTCTTACAGAGACTGGCAGAGTCTCTGGCAACTAGGATGTCACTCATAAATCATTTGAGTTAATAACAGAGGGGACCAGAGACTTCCCTGGTGGTCCAGGGGTAAAGAATCTGTCTTCCAACATAGGGGATGAGGATTCGATCCCTGGTCCAGGAACTAAGATCCCATGTCCTCGGGGCAATAAAGCTTGAGTGCCACAACTAGAGAATCCTGTGCACTGCAGTGAAGATCTAGCACAGCCAAAAATATAGAAAGAAATCAAGAGGGGACCAGGTGTGTATGGAAGGAGGAAGGAAGGCAGGAATTTTTCCCTTGAGAATTTTTCACTCAAGGCTTAAAACTCATGGTCTAACAGAAGGTGATAAAAAAGCAGGAGTTCTCTGTCCTCCAACTCTTTGTGATCCCATGGACGGTAGCCCACAATTCCTCTGTCCATGGGATTCTCCAAGCAAGAGTACTGGAGTGGGTTGCCAGTTCCCTCTCCAGGGGATCATCCCGACCCAAGAATTGAAACTGGGTCTGCCACATTGCTGGAGAAGGAACTGGCAACCCATTCCAGTATTCTTGCCTGGAAAGTCCCATGGACAGAGTAGCCTGGTAGGCTACAGTCCCATGGGGTTGCCAAGAGTCGGACTGAGCGACTAACCACAGCACACTGCCACATTGCAGGCAGATTCTTTACTGTGTGAGCCACCAGAGAAGCCCCAAAAGAATACTGGAGTGTTGCCATTCCTTTCTTTAAGGGATCTTCCCACCCCAGGGATTAAACCCAGGTCTCTTGCATTGCAGGCAGACTCTTCACTGTCTGAGCCACCAGGGAAGGCCCAGGAGTTTTCCAGGTGAATGCAAACCCCCTTGGCCCAGGGAGAGCCTGGAAGAATGATGTTTACTGGTGATGCCCTAGTACAGCTATAACTGTAAACCCCAAATATGTTGTATCATCTTCTGCAGACATTTAAAGGAAAGAAGTTGCTTAACTCTCACAACTAATCTTGCTGCCTCTCAGATTATAAACTGTGTTTTCAAACATCTCTTAACAGTCTCATGGTAGACAAAATGAGGTGCAGTGGAAGCAGGGACACACAGACATGAAATGTATTGATTTCTCCATCTTTAAATCCATACACTCTGGGTAATGTCCTATTCTTGGTCTAGGTGGTCATTACAAGGGTATGTTCATCTTGTAAAATTCATCCGGGACAGGTATTTGTATACCTACATTCATAGCAGCATGCATGTATTAGCATGCATGCATGTATTGCTTCAGTTGGGTCCAACTTTTGGCATCCCCGTGGACTGTAGCCTACCAGGCTTCTCTGCCCATAGGATTCTTCAGGCAGGAATACTGGAGTGGGTTGCCATCCCGTCCTCCAGGGGATCTTCCTGACCCAGGGATCGAACCCGAAGCTCCTCCGTTGGCAGGTGGGTTCTTTACCACTAGCACACCTGGGAAACTCCTATAGCAGCATATTCTCAATAACCAAAAGTGGAAGCCACCCAAGTGGACAAGTGAATGGATAAACCCAATATAGCATATACACACAATGGGATTTCATTTAGTCTCAACAAGGAAGGAAATCCAGGCACATGTTACAACACAGACAAAAGTTGAAGACAATATGTTAAGTAAGGGGTCCACCATCCCAACCCCCTCACCCCTGCTCTCCCAGCCACAGAGCAGGAGATGAGTAGTGGAGGAGCAAGCAAAGCTTCATCTGTATTACAGTCACTCCCCATTGCTCACGTTACCACTTGAGCTCCGCCTCCTGTCAGATCAGCAGGCGCCATTAGATTCTCATAGAAGCCTGCATCCTACTGTGAACTGAGCATGTGAGGGGTCTAGGCTAAAGGCTCCTTATGAGAATCTAATGTCTGATGATCTGAGGTGGAGCTGAAGTGGTGACGCTAGCGCTGCTGGGGAGTGGTTGCCACCGTCTCCCATCACTCCCAGATAGGACCACCCGGTGGTAGGAAAACTAGCTCAGTGCTCCCACTGATTCCACATTATGGTGAGTTGCATAATTATGTCATTATGTATCACAAGGTAATAATGATGAAATAAATTGCCCAATAAATGTAATGTACTTAGTGTCATGTGCTTGAGTCATCCCCAAACCATCCCTCCCCTCCACTGGACCATGGGAAAAACGGTCTTCCATGAAACTGGTTCCTTGTGCCAAAAAGGTTGGGGACCACAGCTGTGTTAAGCGAAATAAGCGAGTCACAAAAAGACAAATAGTGTATGATTCCATTTATATGAAGTATTTAGAGTAATTAATTAATTAATCCAATGGACATGAGTTTGCACAACTCCAAGAGATAGTGAAGGACAGAGGAGCCTGGCATGCTGCAGTCCATGGAGTATCAAAGAGTTGGACAGGACTTAGGGAACAACAACAACATACAGTAATTAAAATCATAGAGACAGAAAGTAGGATGGTGCTTGCCAGGGTGATGAGAGAAGGGAGGAGTCGGTGTTGAATGCATACAGACTTTCATTTTTGGAAGATGAAAAAAATTCTGAACAGATGGTGGTGATGGTTGTACAACAATGTAAATGTATGCAATACCACTGAACGGTACCCTTAAAAATGGTTACAGTGGTGAGTTTTATGTATATTTTACCAGAATAAAAATGAAAATGAATGCTCATCCATTTGTATACTTAGGCTTGGTGTCATTTCACTTACATTCACTATTCTTCTGGAAGAGGTACTTTTAAAAGGTACTCTATTCAAATTTATGTTCGTGTTTGTTTCAGAAGAGCTTTATATTTAGAGAAACATCTTTCTCACTAGGTCATGAGTCATGCAGGCATCTGGAAAGCTGTGCTGTGTTTATCCCAGGACATGCATGTCCAGGGACAGGGCTGGGGATGGAAGAAGTTCATGGATCCAAGTTCAAGAAGACAGTATAAAGAAACTGTCTGAGTATGCAGGCATCTGGAAAGCTGTGCTGTGTTTATCCCAGGACATGCATGTCCAGGGACAGGGCTGGGGATGGAAGAAGTTCATGGATCCAAGTTCAAGAAGACAGTATAAAGAAACTGTCTGAGCAGAAGTGAGCTGTTTGCAAGTGATCAACAGAAGTTATCTTCTCATAAAGCTGCTGCTGCTACTACTAAGTCGCTTCAGTCATGTCCGACTCTGTGTGACCCCATAGACGGCAGCCCACCATCCCCGTCTCTGGGATTCTCCAGGCAAGAACACTGGAGTGGGTTGCCATTTCCTTCTCCAAAGGAGGAAAGTGAAAAGTGAAAGTGAAGTTGCTCAGTCGTGTCTGACTCTTAGCGACCCCATGGACTGCAGCCCACCAGGCTCCTCCGTACATGGGATTCTTCAGGCAAGAGTACTGGAATGGGGTGCCATTGCTTTCTCCATCTCATAAAGCACAAGCTTTATAGGAAAGCAGCAGTATTTTCTCAGAAGATGCTCTCAGCATTGTGTTGGCAATGCATCAAGGAATACATCTGGGAACCACTGACATGGGACAGCCCCAGGCCAGCTGTGTCTGCTCGTCTGACAGATTCCAACAGGAAAAAATCTAAAAAGAAAATGTATCATCACTCGTGTATGACATTATAATGTAATGGCGGTTTAGTTGCTAAGTCATGTCCAACTCTTTTCCACTTCATGGACTCCATGGATTCCACTCCAGAGCCCACCAGGTTCCTCTGTCCATGGGATTTTCCAGGCAAGAATATGTGAGTGTTTCATCAGAGGATTTTCCCAAACTGGGGATTGAACCCAGGTCTCCTGCATTGCAGGCGTATTCTTAATAAAGTCATTGACTCAGTCAATAACTGAGTCACCAGGGAAGCCGTTATAATATAATATTAAAGGTATTTCAAGTGAATGGATCAAAAAGGCTTGAGCCAGGAGAACTTATTAACTGTGATCCTAATTACATCCTCACCTCTGCTGAGTTCATTCTCACTCTATACCCTTATTTGCTGTACACATTTATCTGGGTATATTGTTTTTGTTAAGAAAAGTGAAAGTTTTTAAAACTCTGGACAGACATTTTTTGTTGTTAAACAGACTTCATTCATATTATTTTTCTCACATAAATCTATGTGGTAGCTACAGCTGGAGTCTGGGTCCTCTGCAAGGAACCTCTGGTATGTTAATATATTAATGTACAAAGCATGAGTGCCAAGTTGCTTTAGTCATGTCCAACTCTTTGTGACTGTATGGACTCTAGCCCACCAGGCTCCTCTGTCCATGGGATACTCCAGGTCAGAATAATGGAATGCATTGCCATCACCTTCCCCAGGGTATCTTCCCAACCCAGAGATCGAATCTGTGTCTCTTGTATCTCCAGCACTAACAAGCAGGCTCTTTAACACTAGCGCCACTTGGGAAGTCCTAATATATACAATAGAAGTGTATTCGTAGGTGTGTTTCCTGCCTTACTTCACTCTTGGACACAGGTTCTAGGTTCATTCAGCTCACTAGAACTAACAGACATTTTATGGGTAAAAAGTTCCTTTTTAAAGGAAATTTTCATTCCTTTTTATGGGTATGTAATATTCCATTGTGTATACGTAACACTTCTTTATCCATTCATCTCAGACAGACATCGTATCCAAACTGTCACCATCATGCTTTATCACCCTGGAACAAGAACCTGTTCTGAAAGGCTGGTTCTGATGCTTAAAGATGTCTCGGATACAGGTGGCAGGGGAAGACTGGCTAGCACACCTGGCTGGACTGTGCTCCCTGACCATCACATGCATCTCCTGCAAAAGGACAGCTGAAATGACTAGGATGAGATCTAAAGACTCACTTCGACTGAGACAGGGCAGAGACTTAGAAGATAAGTAGTGCATTGCTGCGGATCTGTGACTCTGGGTATCCACTTGGCTCTCCCTTTGCTGGCTCATGATTGTTAGTCCTGCTGGCTTTCTGGGTCTGGAGCAGGACAGGCTGCAGCTACTTCATCCAAGGCCTCAGGAACCCCCGGGTCCAGATGGGTCTGGCTGACACTCCTAGGCAGACTGATCATAATGCCCTTCTCCAAGAGGGAGATGAACGATAGTCATTGTAAACTGTCCTAAACTCAAGCAGCCCAGGGAGAGGAAACCTGTACCTCCTAAAGCTCCCAAAACTGTAAAAGGAAGAAAGCTACAGCAGCTGCTGACAAGGAATCACCTGGAAATTTTACTATCCCTACAGAGACAGTCTGTTAGCTGACAGGGAAGAGAATTCATAGCTGCCAGAAGACAGCATGGTTAAAAGGTAATGCTCCTTCCCTTTGGAGTTCCTATGTTGAATAACGGGACTGGAGCAACCAGTTTCTCAGTCCCTAATGGGCTGTTTTGTGGAAGGTCTATTCATTCTGTGTCTATTTCAGGGCAAAGAATATGACAGCAAAAAATCTAGGCATCAAGAAATAAGAGATCCCATTTTCCCACACAGCCAGCCAAGGAGGGAGAATTACAACTCATGAATCTCAATAATAAGATGTAAACATGACTTCGCTGTTACCCCTTTCCAAAGCAAATAAACACAAGTAGTGAAAATGGTAAAAGTACAAAGTTCTGGTGTCCTCTAGCCTCATCAGACAATGGCAGAATAAACAAAGTTGTCCATTAATGAAGGACTTCAGAGCGGAGCCTCTTTGTTGCCATAGAATTTAGCCACCTCCAGCTAAAGACGCCAGTGGCCAAAATAATTGGGCAATGATCAGTGAGAGGTAATTGTTCTCAGTGAAATTTCTTCGTGAGCTGTTTATCTCCAGGAATTGTGGCTCCAGTCATTTCACTCATCCTGCTTTCAGAACTAGAAGCCTGAGAAGGGAAAGAATGATGGCTCTTAATTCAGAGGGGGCCACCCTGAGTTCTCTAGAGGTGAGTTGCTTTCCCATAAGCTGGAAAATAAGCCCAGGCTTCCTGACTTTGCCATTGATTTATCTCCAGCACCAAATGGCCAAATACTAAATATTTACACTGGGATTTCTGATACCAGGTGAATAGAAAGTGATAAGCCCAGGATGAAGCAAGAGCCAGGATAAATGAGTCAGAGAACAGCTGATATTCCATGAGCAGCACAGAGAAACAGAACCACCGCTGCCCAGGAAGGAGGACGCTGGGTCAGGTCTTGGCTCTGCCAGTTACCAACTGTGCCATCGGGACAGCTTATCTGTTGACCAGCTCACTCAACTGTAAAATGAATTCAACAAAACCCACCTCATTCTTTAGTGGGAATTTGTGTGAATCAAATAACATAGGGGATAGAAAAGTGGTTTGAAAGGAATAATACACAATTTGAACATAAATCACAGAAATTAATAGAACATAGATCAACTGTAAAAAGACATTTGGGTGGAAATTAAGGGAAAAATTGAACATGAACTGGGTATTAGATGATACCAAAGAATTATTCTTAACTATCTTGGTTATTTAATATTTTTAGAGGTCACACTGAAATGCATAGGGATGAAAGGATTTTATGTCTGAGATTTGCTTTAAAATACTTCCACTATGGACTTTTCTGGTGGTCCAGTGGCTAAGACTCCACGCTCCCAAAGTAGGGGGCCTGGGTTCGGTCCTTGGTCAGGGAATTAGATCCTACATGCCTCAATTATGCATTCAGGAGTGCGTGTTAAGTTGCTTCAGTCATGTCTACTTGTGACCCCATGGACTGTAGCCTGCCAGGCTCCTCTGTCCATGGGATTCTCCAGGCAAGAATACTGGAGTCGATTGCTATGCCCTCCACAAGGGGATCTTCCTGACCCAGGAACTGGCCCGTGTCTTTTACATCGTCTGCACTGGCAGGCAGGTTCTTTACTACTAGGGCCACTTGAGAAGCCCTAATTAAGAGCTTCTACATTGCAACTAAAACCTGGCACAGCCAAATAAATAAAAACAAATCTTTAAAAAATACTTCTGTGAAATAGAAATTGGAAAGGGACAGACAAGTAAGTATGGCAAAATGTGGATAACTGTCGAAGCTGAGTGAGAAGTATATGGGGGCCTTTTCTCTATTATTGTCTATATTTGGAATTTTTCAGAATAAAAACATGATTTTTAAATAAACAGTGTAGAATGTTCTAGGATACTAGACAGCTTCACTAATGGTCACCTCCCAAAGCACAGAAAATCTGTCTCATGTACAAGGCCCTAGTACACTGGTCATACAGCTGTCAGAGGGCAAACCTTAGGAAAAGGCCAGGAGAGGCCAGGTGGAGAGGCCAGCTGTACAGGAGACATACGGAAACATCTCCACAGAATTTCCCATCTGCCATGCACCAAAATGTTAGCTGACTGTAACGTCAAGGGGATGCTTCCTCTTCAGACCTAAGTTTCCTATTCAACTCTGCCACTTAACGACTAAACTGCCTTGGACCAAATCACTTATTTAATACAAAAATCAGAGACAGAAAAATGCTGGTGCGCATGCACACACATGCACCATGGGATTCACCAGGCAAGAGTACTGGAGTGGGTTGCCATGCCCTCCTCCAGGGCATCTTCCCAACCGAGGGATCAAGCTCACTTCTCCTGCCACTCCTGCATTGCAGGAAAATGCTTTACCGCTGAGCCACCGGGGAAACCCAATTTACTATGGATTTGATGGCTAGTCCAAAGATGGATTCTAGGCACCAGGAAGGGGAACAGAACAAAAGACAGAGGGAAAGGAACAACTTAGCTAAGGAAGAGTCCAGGGGGTCCGTCGTTCATCTGGAAACTGACCAGGGAAGTGAGCACTGTCTCCGTCCTAAGCCCCAGCCCTGGCCATTAAGTACACAGTGCACCATAAATAACTAAGTAATTCCACAAGGGTGACAAATGGTCTTTTAGGGTCCGGGACAGACCGGCTAGCGTGAGGGAGGCGAGGAGCCTGGAGTGGGGATTTTGGATTCAAGTCTCCACACCCACTAACCCAGTGTGTAGCCTTGAGCTTCAGCACTTTTCTCTTGCACAGAAAAGAATCCACTGGACCAATTTGAAGATCTCCGTAGTTTCAAGATTTCAGTGGACGAAATTAACGTGGGGCGTGTTTCTGACTCTCATTCTTCTCTCTCTAATCACGCGGACTTGAGGCTTCCTAGCCTGGAGAAGTTCAGTGCCCTCCCCGGTGGTGTTCAGCCGCCTCCCCTCACCCCACCCGCGCTGTGTTTCGGTGGTCTTTCCTGGGGCGGGTGAGAGACGACTAGGAGGAAGGAATTCCTCCGTTTTTTCCAATCGTTTCTATCCCGGCGCTGATTTACAGCAGAGCGCTCCAGATGAGGGGTTGGCGGGTCGGGTCGGGAGAGGTGGAGGGGGACCAGGGGGAGGGAGGAGGCTGCGAGGAGTTGGGGGAGTAGAGAGAAGGAAGGTGTCCAAAGCGCCTGCGTATAAGTTGCGGGCACTGAAGAGGGATGGAGTTTCAGCATAAAACCAGAATTAGCCCCAAGGCGATCCTGCTTGTACCGTCCATGGGTTCCTATGTGCTGGCGCTTTTCGCTCCAGAGCCTCCATGTGATAACGGCGGGAGGGGTTCCTGGTACCCAGACACACCAGGAATGGCTACCTGGGCGCGAAGCAGTCCTCTCTGCCCAAAGGACTCACCGCACACTCCAGCGCTCAGCCTAGCCTTTCCGGCAGGCTGACGAGAAAACCAATTCCAGGCATTCGACGCTAGGGCTCTCAGGCTGCGCCCTAGCCCCCGACCTTCGCACACCCCCATCCCAACCCAGTGTGCTCCACATACCCAAAGCCACAGCTCAGGGGACGCCCCAGTGCGCCCCCAGTCCCCCGCGCGCTCCACATCCTCAAAAGCCAGAATTCCAGGCACCAGCGCAGCCCTCAGTGTCGTGGCCCTACGCTGCGCGCTCCTAGGCACCTAGCCCGCACCAGGTCTCAACTGGCTTTGTGCTGCCTGGTTGCAGGCGCCCCTGGCGAGCCACGGACCTAGTGGCCAGCTCCCAGGGGCGCGCCTGCTGCGTGGGCTAACCGGGTTCAGGCGAGGTGGGACTGGGTGGGTCCCGTTAGCCTGCAAGTCCTCGCATCTCGGAGCAACAAACTTTCTCTCTGTGTGTCCCCCCTCGTAGGTCTCGGAAGCTCCACGCACTGCTGAGAGACGGCCCGTGAGGAGCAGATCCTGAAAACCCCACCCAGACCTCCGCTTTCCCGCGAACCGCCCCGGGGAGGGGGAGGCTCAGGCAGCGCGCTTACTCGGCAGAAGTGGTGCGCGCTGCTCGGCTGGGCCGGGCTCTCCACTGGTGGCTCCTCTCTGCGCCCGTCGCCGCGGAGCCCCTTTCCCGAGCAGACGGGGTCGAGCCGACGACTTCTCTGGTGGTTGAAGAAAGCGAACTCCCCAGTTTAGGAAGCCGTGGGCTGGAGTGGCTCCTGAACCCTTTTCCCGGTACTTTTAACCAGCGTCGGACGGCAAATCCCTCCCCGGACCCACCCCCTTCCCCGAAGGCGGCCACCGCAGCAGGCCCGGCCTCCCGCCCCTTTTGTTGTAATTCGAGAGCGACCGCTCCCGGGGCCAGAGGGGCTGTGCCGAGGAGGCTGCGCGCCAACGGGGCAGCCCTTCCTAGACTATTCTCGCCCAGGTTTCCGGAGCCTGAGAAGCGGGGAGCGGGCTTTTCCTCTGGGATATTCCTCTACACTCTCCCCCACGCAGAACTTCTGTAATTTAACCCTTCAGTGTCTTTATCCGTTCCCAGTAGAGTCCGCGCGAATCCCTCCCCGTATGCACAGAGCCTAGCGCTGCCTGGTACCTAATAGATGCTCAATGAAAACTGATGATTCAGAGTTCAGAAACATTCTTCTACCTCTCCTGGGGTTTTCCTGATGGGCAAAGCAGTTTCTGGAGGTGACTACCCACAGCCCCCTTTCCTCCTGCAGATCGCCTCTCTCCTCTGAGAAGCCCTTCTCTCTTTTGTAAAGGCTTTGGATTCAGTTATCTTTAAGGTCCTTCCACAGTGCAGGGCTGGGTTTAGCAATGCGATCAGGAGCCTGAACCCGACGCAGCTAAGGATGTCTAGGGCGCAGAAGGACATTCCTTGCCTGGCTCGGAGGCTCACACTGAAGACAAAGGGAGGGGGTTATGTGGGCTAGGGGAGCCCTGAGATTCCCCGGCGCTTCCTATGCAAGAGCCAGGTTTGGCCGGGGCAGGAGATACCCAGTCTGTGGGCCTTTGGCGGTGGGCAGAAACCCAAAACAGAGATTTACATTAAGGATGAGGCTCCTCTTCTTGGTCTTCCTCTGTTCCCTCTTCCCACTCCTCTGCCTCCCCAGTAAACTCTAAGCTTCACCGGGGTAGGTGGGGACTCCCAGCCTCAGCTTCCAGCTCAGACTTGTCTCCCCATCCCTGGGTTTGTAAGCCCATTGTTCTCTAGGACATTGCGTCTGCCATAGCTAGCCTGTAGTTTGGTTGCTCAGTCCCATTCAACTCTTTGTGACCCCATGGACTGCAGCATGCCAGGCTTCCCTGTCCTTCACCATCTCCTGGAGTTTGCTCAAACTCATGTCCATTGAGTCGGTGATGTCACGCAAGCACTTCATCCTCTCTTGCCCTCTTCTCCTCTTGCCCTCAATCTTTCCCAGCATCAGGGTCTTTTCCAATGAGTTGGCTCTTTGCATCAGGTGGCCAAAGTATTGGAGCTTCAGCTTTAGTATCAGTCCCATGAACATTCAGGGTTGATTTCCTTTAGGATTTGACTGGTTTGATCTCGCTGCTGCCTAGGAGATTCTCAAGAATCTCCTCCAGCACCACAATTTGAAAACATCAGTTCTTCAGCTCTCAGCCTTCTTTATAGTCCAACTACCACATCTGTACATGAAAAACCATACACTGGGAAAACCATAGCTTTGACTATATGTACATAGCAAGCCCCAAACTTGGCACCCTGACTCACAGCCCACCCCAAGTCCTGTGAGCTCTTCTCACAGTCCTCCTCCTCACCCTGAAAATGAAGCAATCCTCAGGTCTGGTGGATGGTACAGGAAAGGGCCAGGAGGGAGGTGGGTGTATTTCTAAAAAGGCAGCATGAGAGATCCCTGGGATGTAGGAAACGTTCAGAGTCCTAACTGTAGTGGTGGATACCAGAAGCTACACAGGTGATAAAATTGTGTAGAACTTACTACACACAAGCACATACACATACTACATACCACATATACACAGTGTGAGTGACGAAATCTGAATTTCAGTTGATTGCATCAACATCTGGTTGTGATATTATTGTATAGTTTTGCAAAATGTCACCATTGGGAAAAACTGAGCAAAGTGAGTGAGGGCTCTCTCTGTATTGCTTCTTACAACTGCACGTGAATCTACAATTATCTCAAGAAAAAATTCACCTGAAACAAAAAAGCCCACAGTGACTCCAGGGCCCCCAGGATGCAGCCTGAACCCCTTGATATAGCTCAAAGGGTCCTCTCAAGGGCATTTTCAGCCTGCCCATCTCCCAACCATGCTCTCTCCTCCCCATCAAAGGCCTTACTAGCTGTTCTCCATGCCTATTCCATACCCCAGGGCCTTTGCACATGCCATTTCCTTACCTATCTGCTCAGCAGCACCTTGTTCTTTGAGATCTCACTCAACTGTCACAATCCACACCCTACACAGTGCCTGCACACAGCAGATGCTCAATAATTGCCAGCAGGAAGAGAGCTCTCTTCTCCCCTCACCTTTTTCTCTGATTTCCCCCTCTTCTAACCCTACTCTTTCTGTTAAAGTTTTGTCTGATTGTGAAAACAATGAAAACTCCTAGTGGAACATTCAGAAGATATAAGAAAGTATAATGAAAAAAATATTCATCCTGGTGTCCTATCACTTGTAGACAAACATTTAACATTTTGTACTGCTTCCTTCATGATACCTCTAAAATCAAATTATCAATAGAGTTTTTGTATCTAGATTTTTTTAAAAACTATATTATTTGGAGCACATTTTCCATGTCCTTTTAAACAGCTTTTGACTATTCTAGGTCCAAAATGACCATGGTCCATAGTGTTATTTCTTAGTCTTAGACATCAAGGTGTTTACAACTGTTACTAATGTAAATCACACAAAGACAGTCTTGAGCAGCTATTAAATGGTTCCTGATAATTGTTATGAATGAGACAGCTGACACTCAGAGAGGCAAGATGATTTCCTCAGAGTCACAGAGGTGATAAGCGATCAGGTTGGGATCTCTAAAGGGTACCTGATCCCTCCTGCAAGTTTTAAGTGGCTCCACACTGGAGGCTTCAGGGCATCCTCTTGGACTTTACTCACCGTCCCTCATTCTCAAGAGAAGATGAGTGTCAGAAACTTGCACAGAATAGTTCACTGATGCACTTCTGTTTAATTGAACCAAGGACTTGGGAGGCCGCTTCAGGAAAACCATACACCCTTGTTCTAGGTGAAACAACATGATGGGCATGTTTCTAGGACGGTCGACAATACAATGGCCGTATGTCTCTAAGGCTGTATCTGTTACCTTCCTGTCCCAGGCTCTGTGCTGTCCCAGAGGCTCACCCACACAATGGATTCTGAGCACGTTTCTGCCGTCAGAGGACCTGGGTTCCAATCCTAGCTCAGCTACTTACTGTCCTAGACAGGTGACTCCTTCGCTTCACCTGTCTTGTCTGTAGGAAACAAGCTCATTCAAAAACCTCCCAGAGGAATAAAGGGCTGGGTCCATGGAGGATGCAGCATGGTCCCTGCCCTGTGAGAGGGCTCCACAAGTTGCTCTCTGACACAAGTTCCCACCAGGCTGCAAGGCCGCAGGAAGTAGAGGGCACTGAACTGCGCAGACTCACCATGTGAGCCGAGTTGCGGGCCCCACACAGGGCTTCCAAAGCTGAGGCAGTGCCCTCCTGCCCCGCCCCACCCTCAGGGGCCACAGGCGGCACATTCCCACAGGACTAGTTCAAGGGTGTGGATTGCACTCTCTTTTTCTTGGCTCTTGAGTTCTGTTGCCAAAATCACCTTCCTAACGGTCTGGGCATGTCCCATCCTGGCAGCAAGCCTGAGACTCAGTGAATGAGTCTGGTGTGCTGGCCACTGCGGGGAGGCTGGCAGCACAGACAGTGACACACAGAAACAGTGAAGTAGGGGGGGTCAGGCTACGGGGAAAACCAAAGCTGAGTTAGGAGGAGAGAGGTGAGAGAAGCGTGGATGCTCTTTCAACCCAGGCTCGGGGAAGAAGGGGCCGGGGGTCTGGGAAGACCCTAACCTCCAAGGGGGCACAGGCAGAAATTCAGAGCATTCGGTGTAAAGTGGAAAATCCACATTCCTCCAGGCTCCACAGCACTTGCATCATTCCTTCACTATGCATCACTTCCTATTTATGTTAACAGTTACCTGTACATTCAATTTCTCTCTCTTGTGGGACTCCTATGAGCTCCTTGTGCACAGAAACCATGAGTCCATGTGCTGTTAAACTCTGTGGTCAGCAGTGCAGGTCACTGATCAGTGTTTGTTGAAGTGAAGCAGATTGAATCGAAACCACTGGAAAGCCTATAAGGCATGATTAAAATAGAAATACTTTTAGTGGATGTTATTCGTGATACCTCATACTAGTAAGAATGGAGAAACCAGTAGGTTAAATCTATGGAATTGAAACGGCTCCAACTTGCCTGTTAAGTCAAAAGGGAACCAACAACCAATCAGGCAAACATTGGTCCAGCCAGTTGCGAAACTGATTTGAAACATGGGTGAAGGGGCCAGGGTATGGGTCTGGAGGGGATTATGGTCACAGGAGGCAGGTTGGTCAAATATTTCATATATTCCAGTGGTTCTCTGTTGGCCAGATATCTATTAGGCCTTGAATCTGGCTTTCTCAGATTCATTATTGCAGCCACTTTTATTTTTAGAAATTAAGGTACGGTTGATTTACAATATTTTATAAGTATCATGTGTACAGCATGAGTGAGTGAAGTCACTCAGTCAGTCGTGTCCGACTCTTTGTGACCCCGTGAACTGTAGTCTACCAGGCTCCTCCATCCTTGGGATTCTCCAGGCAAGAATACTGGAGTGGGTTGCCATTTCCTTCTCCAGAGGAACTTCCCAACCCAGGGATCGAACTCAGGTCTCCCACATTGCAGGCAGACGCTTTAACCTCTAAGCCAGCAGGGAAGCCCGTGTACAGTATAGTGATTTACAATTTTTAAATTATACTCCACTTAGTTATTATGCTGTGCTTAGTCACTTAGTCGTGTCCGACTCTTTGTGACCCAATGGACTATAGCCCGCTAGGTTCCTCTGTCCATGGGGATTCTCCAGGCAAGGATACCAGAGTGGGTTGCCATGCCTTTCTCCAAGGAATCTTCCCAACCCAAGTGACTGAAGCCAGGTCTCCCACACTGCAGGTAGATTCTTTAGAATGAATATGCATATGTATATAACATCTTTTTTACCTGTTCACCTGTTGACAGGTGCTTAGGTTGCTTCCATATCTTGGCTATTGTAAATAGTGCTGCTATAAACATTAGGGTGCATGGGGGGATCTTTTTTTTTTTTTTTGGCCACGCTTCATGGCTTTCGGGATCTTTGTTCCTCAACCAGGGATCAAGCCTATGCCCCTGCAGTGGAAACACAGGAGTCCTAACCCCTGGACCACCAGGGAATTCCATACATGTATTGGACTGGCTAAAAAGTTCATTCAGCTTTTTGTAACATCTTACGGGAAAATCCAAATGAACATTTTGGTGAACACAATATCTTCTCAAATTAGTGTTTTTGTTTTCTTTGGATACTCAGGAATGGAATTGCCGGGTCATCAGTTCAGTTCAGTCGCTCAGTTGTGTCCGACTCTTTGTGACCCCATGAATTGCAGCACGCCAGGCCTCCCTGTCCATCACCAACTCCCAGAGTTCACTCAGACTCACGTCTATCGAGTCAGTGATGCCATCCAGCCATCTCATCCTCGGTTGTCCCCTTCTCCTTTTGCCCCCAATCCCTCCCAGCATCAGAGTCTTTTCCAGTGAGTCAACTCTTCTCATGAGGTGACCAAAGTACTGGAGCTTCAGCTTTAGCATCATTCCTTCCAAAGAAATCCCAGGGCTGATCTTCAGAATGGACTGGTTGGATCTCCTTGCAGTCCAAGAGACTCTCAAGAGTCTTCTCCAATACCACAGTTCAAAAGCATCAGTTCTTCAGCTCTCAGCCTTCTTCACAGTCCAACTCTCACATCCATACATAACTACTGGAAAAACCATAGCCTTGACTAGATGGACCTTAGTCGGCAAAGTAATGTCTCTGCTTTTGAATATGCTATCTAGGTTGGTCATAACTTTTCTTCCAAAGAGTAAGACTCTTTTAATTTCATGCCTGCAGTCATCATCTGCAGTGATTTTGGAGCCCCCCAAAATAAAGTCTGACACTGTTTCCACTGTTTCCCCATCTATTTCCCATGAAGTGATGGGACCAGATGCCATGATCTTCATTTTCTGAATGTTGAGCTTTAAGCCAACTTTTTCACTCTCCTCTTTCACTTTCAAGAGGCTCTTTAGTTCCTCTTCACTTTCTGCCATAAGGGTGGTGTCATCTGCATATCTGAGGTTATTGATATTTCTCCCAGCAATCTTGATTCCAGCTTTCTTTCAGTCCAGCGTTTCTCATGATGTACTCTGCATATAAGTTAAAGCAGAGTGAAAATATACATCCTTGACGCACTCCTTTTCCTATTTGAAACCAGTCTGTTGTTCCGTGTCCATTTCTAACTGTTGCTTCCTGACCTGCATACAGATTTCTCAAGAGGCAGGTCAGGTGGTCTGGTATTCCCATCTCTCTCAGAATTTTCCACAATTTATTGTGAGCCACATAGTCAAAGGCATATGGTAGTTCTGGTTTTATGGTAGTTCTGGTTTTTTACAGAAACTTCATACTGTTTTCCACAGTGGCTGAACCAATTTATATTCTCATTAACAGTGTACAAGGGCTCCCTCTTCTCCACATCTAGGCAGCATTTGTTATTTGTGTTCTCTTTGATGATAGCCATTCTGACATTCTCACTGTGGTTTTGATTTGTATTTTCCTAGTGAATAGGGATGTTGAGCATCTTTTCATGTGCCTGTTGGCCATCTGTATGCATGCCATCTTTGGGAGAATGTCTCCTCAATCTTCTGACCATTTTTTAATTGGGTTCTCTTTTTTTTGATGTTCAGTTGTATGAGCTTTATATACATTTTGGATATCAATTCCTTATCAGTCTTATTATTTGCAAATATTTTCTCCCATTCAATTGATTGTCTTTCAGTTTTGTCAATGGTTTCCTTTGCTATGCAAAAATTTTTAAGCTTAATTGGATCCCATTTGTTTATTTTTCGGCCTTTTCCCTTTGTTTTAGGAGACAGATCCAAAAAAGATTGAACTGATTTATGTCAAAGAGTGTTCCACCTATGTTTTCTTCTACGGGTTTAATGGTTTCCAGTCTTACATTCAAATCTTTTTAAAAAAAAATATTTATTTTATTTGGTTGGCTGTGCCAGGTCTTAGTTGTAGCATACAGGACCTAGTTCCCTGATCAGGGATCAAACCCAGGCCCCTTGCATTGACAGCCATGGGTTTTAGCCACTGGACCACCAGGGAAGTCCTACATTCAGGTCTTTAATCCATTTTGAGTTTACTTTTGTATATGGTGTGAGAAAATGTTCCAATTTCATTCTTTTACATGGAGCTGTCCAATTTTCCCAGCATCATTTATTGAAAAAACTGTATTTTATCTGTTGTATATTCTAACTTCCTTTGTCATAGATTGGTTGGCCATAAATGGGTGGATTTATTTCTGGGCTCTCTATTCTGTTCTATTGATCTATGATATATCACAATACTTTTAATGAATGTGTACACTACAGGCAAGATATTAGGGAAAAGCTTGTGCTTCCTCCTAGGAGGCAGTGCCCTCTAGTGGTCTACGTCTTGCACAGCACTAGGCTCTTGGCTCTGCTGGGGCTGCAGCTGCTGCTGCTGCTAAGTCGCTTCAGTCATGTCTGACTCTGTGCAACCTTAGTGGGTTGCCATTTCCTTCTCCAATGCAGGAAAATGAAAAGTGAAAGTGAAGTCACTTAGTCGTGTCCGACTTTTTGCGATCCCCATGGACTGCAGCCTACCAGGCTCCTCAGCCCACCTTATAAACCAAGGGGTTAAATTTAGAGAACATCTGGGCCAATCACCTGATTTACGACGTGAAACTAGAAACCCATAGGGCTGTTGACGGGATCACTGTCCCTTGGAAGGTTACCAGCAGCTCTGAAAACGGATCCGATTGAGGTCTTCAAAACCCTGGAGATTAACAAATCTGCTTAGAAAACACAATTTTCAAAAGTGGTTAGAGTGCCTCTGCCTTTTCCCCACGCAGAGGATTCCCCAGGCAGAATGTTCACATATTCCAGTGGTCCTGTGTTGGCTGAATATCTATCAGGCCCTTCTATCTGGCATTCTTAGATCCAGACATCTGCAGTGTTCTATCCATATATTGGTTTTATATTTTAAAAATATAATTTCATTCATACAGTCTATTTTCTAGGATGACTATTCATTCTTTGTCCCCTACTATGGGTTAATCCCTCCCCATCCTCCCTCCTGGAAACCACTGATCCTTTTACTGTCTCCATGGTTTTGCCTCTTCAGTGTGTCATATTGAAACACAGCAGGACATTACGGTACTTCCCTCGCCCCTATGTGCTCTGCCTGCCTGCCTTTTGTTTGTGGAAAACTTTAGCTAAAGGTTAAGTGTAATCAGAGAAATGAGAAAATGCAGAAACAAAGGAAAACAGTCAAAGGAGATAAAATAATAATAATGTAGTCATTAAGCATAGTTCAACCACTCCAGTGTTCTTGCCTGGAGAATCCCAGGGACGGGGGAGCCTGGTGGGCTGCCGTCTATGGGGTCGCACAGAGTTGGACACGACTGAAGCGAGTTAGCAGCAGCAGCAGCAGCAGCAGCATAGTCCAGGACCTTCAGTTCCTTCTCAAGGGCCATAGATAATATTTTGAACCATTGCCTGTGAGCTGTCTTATAGATACGGAAACTCCCATCAGGTCAAAGAAGTTAACTACATGGTGACTAGACTGTAGCCATGACACAAGCTGCCAGAATTCTAAGAAGTGGCCTCAAGGAAATGAAAAGAAACTGACCCTGGAACTGAAGATTAACTGAACCTAAAACAATCAAGATGATACTTGTCGGACCAACACATGACAATTTCAAGATGACTATCAGAGCTGACTCTGCTGTTTCTGCAGATAGCTCCTTATCTCAGCCTGTAAAAGTTCTTACCCCTCTGCTTGTCGGTGGCAGGCAGCTAGCCTTTGGACAGCCATCTGCCCTTCCTCCCCAGCTGCCAGCATCTGAGGCAAAGCAAACTTTCCACCAACCCTGCCTGTTCCCTGGCTTTTGCACACCAAATAGCTGGACCCTACACCTTTCAGTAATAATACAGTTGGAATCAGATAGCATGTAACTTAAGATCAGCTTCTTCCATGTAGTAATATGCATTGAATGTTTCTCCATGTCTTTTCATGACTCGACAGCTCATTCCTTTTTATTGCTGAATAATATTCCATTGTCCGGATGTATCACAGTTTATTTATCCATTCATCTATTGAAGGATATCTTGCCTGCTTCCAAGTTTTGACAGTTCTGCATAAAGCTGCCATAAACATGTGTGTGCAGGTTTTTGTGTGGACATAAGTTTTCAACTCATTTGGATAAATAATTTCAGCACAATTGCTGAGTCATGTGGTAACAGTAAGGTTAGTTTAAATGGCTTATACTTTGGATGGAATATTATGCTGCCTTCAAAAGAATTCTCACATATGCTACAGCTTAGATGAATCTTGAGGACATTATGCTAAATGAATGTCAGTCACAAAAAGACAAATATATGATTTTACTTCTATGAGATACTTATGTGGTTAAAATCATAGGAAGAGAATGTAGAATGATGGTTGACAGGGGCTAGGGGGAGGGGGATCAGAAAGTCATTAATAAAGGGTATAGAGTTTCAGTTTTATAAGATGAAGAGGTGGAGTTATGAGATGGTATAAGGGGGTTATGAAGATGGATGATGGTGATGGTTGGACAACATTGTCAATCTATTTGGTATCACTGGTACATCCAGAAGATCCCCTGGAGGGGGGCATGGCAACTCACTCCAGTATTCTTGGCTGGAGAATTCCATGGATGGAGGAGTCTGGAGGGCTACAATCCATAGAGTAGCAAGAGTCAGACACAACTAAAGCAACTTAGCACACATACACGTGCACGTCAAAGTTTAAGATAGTACATTTTGTATGATGTGTATTTTACCACAGTAAAAACAATTGGAGGGAAAAGTCACATAAAACAGAGTAATTGTGGGGGAAAATGAATACATTTAATTTTATAAGAAACTGCCAAACCGTCGTCCAAGGTGGCCATACTATTTCACATCCCATCAGGCAATGATGAATGAGAGTTCCTGTTGCTTCAGTCTTACCGATATTTGGTGGTGTCAGTGTTCCAGATCTTGGCCATTTTAATAAGTGCACAGTGGTGTCTCATTGTCATTTTAATTTTTATTTCTCTGGTGCCTTATGATGTGGAGCATCTTTTCATACGGTTATTTGCCATCGGCCCATCTTTTTGGGGTCGTCCTTTGAGTCATCTTTTCAAGTATTTCCTCCACTTTTTAATTGGGTTGTTTGTTTTCTTATTGTTGAGTTTTGAGGGTTTTGTGTATTCTGGAAACAATCTTTTGTCGGATATGTATTTTGAAAAGATTTTTCTCCCAGTCTACAGCTTGTCTTTTTATTTTCTAAAGTTTGCATAAAGCAATTAGAGTTCTATCATATCTTCTTGTCTCCGTGTATGTGTTTGTGTATGTGTGTGTGTGTGTGTAAAATGGCCAGGATTTGGAAGAGGGATAGGTACAAGGAATAAATAAAATTTGATGCAGTTCTTGTACTAGGCTTATGTTGTACCTTAGGGCTTATATTGTGATTTGGGAGAGAAAACCACATAGACATTAAATAACCAGACAAAGCAGTGTGAGATTCGGGTCAAAATGCCTAGCACCAGGCAATGAGCAGAGATCAGAGGGACTGGAGAGTCCTGGGGAATGGGGGGAGCACGTGGAGTCCGGGGAGTGGGTATGCATGGGGGGAAGAGGGAGAGAGAAGGGTAAGGATAGACAGGGAGGGAAGAGGTGGGAGGGTGGTCCAGGCTGGGCCAGGTGGTGGTGCTGAGAGAGACACAGACCTGGGAAACCAGCTTAATAATGTTCAAGGAGTTGCCCTAGGACATCTGGGAACAGGCGGGGTGGGGCTGGATACCGAGTGGACCCTGGAAATTTGGCAAAGCCATAGAGCGTGGGATAGCAGGTTCCGAAGACCAACTTCGCCCACATTATAATTTTGCTGTTCCCCTCACTCCCCACATGGCCCTTCCCCCAGAAAGTCTCCCAGAGAGAAGATGGAGACTTTCACCTTGCACAGTTATTTAGAGGGAAAAAGTAAAAAAAAAAAAAAGAAAGAAAAAATCAGTCTAAATCTCATTCCCAGACACTTGGCTTCTGCCAGCTCTGACCACCTTGTCTCGAAGATGCAGCTAGAGCAGGGAGAGAGCGTGCCAGACAAAAATGGGAGTTTTTCTGCCTAGCGATGGGCTGGCATCTGGCAGGGCCCCCGCTCTGGCCAGAGCCCAGCAAAGCCCTGCGGGTTCCTGGTGCTCTGTAGCGCCTGCCCAAGTTGCTCAGGGTTGGCTGAGGACACAGCCTGACTCTGGTCCATCCCAACTGCTGGCATTTATGAGGTTCCTACGTGCCCAGAGCCAGTTCAGCACTCTAGGGGAGAGAGAGGAAGCAAAAATCCATCTGTCACCAGCCTCCCACTCCCAAGGAGAAGACCCCCAAGAGCTCGCAAAGGCAGTTGGCTTATTTTAAATATCTGGGAGGGTGGGAGTTTCCAAGAAGTCATGGTTCCGCAAAAAGGCCCAAACCCCAAGGGCAGGAACGCTGCTGTGGACTGAACTGCATCCCACTAAATTCGTATGTTGAAGTCCTAATCCTCAGTGTGTTGGTGTTTGGAGATGGGCACCCAAAGCATTGGCCAATTACTTCAGTCCCCTCTCTTGATCGATTCCAGTAACTTCTACATTGGAAACCATTCAAATATGTCCCATTTCAAGGACAGAAGTAAATCATTCTTAAGTGATTCACCTGCCACAGGCAAAAGCCTCAGCCCCATCTGTGGCCAACCACCTCCCTCCATCCACACCCACCCCCTTGAGAGAGGAGGGCAGGAGGGAAATTGCACATCTTTCTTTTCTCTGGTCATTCTGCAGAATGTGGAAGAAGGAGGTAGGCATGGGAGCTCTAAGGCGTCCTTTTTTTTTTTTTAATATTTTTGATGTGGACCATTTAAAAGTCTTTATTGAATTTGTTACAACGTTGCTTCTGTTCTATGTTTTGGTTTTGTGGTAGCGATGTGAGTAGGTTTTTAGCTCCTTGACCAGGGATCAAACCCACACCCTCTGCATTGGAAGGCAAAGTCTTAACCACTAGGCCACCAAGGAGGCTCCCAAACTCCCCTCCTTCTGAAACTCACCAAGCCCTTTGGGGCCGGGTGGACTGCCTGCTGTTGGGGGTGGAGTCCCCACTGGAGATCCAGGCTGCCATGTGATATCTGGTGGTATGTGTTCTTATGTGTTGATTGGTGACATGTGTCTTAAAACTTAGGACCATTTTGCACAGAATCTTCACTTTGTTGGTCTTAGGTTCTGACCCTTTTACCATGTACAAGGGCTTCCCTGGTAGCTCAGATGGTAAAGAATCTCCTGCAACGCAGGAGACCTCGATTTGATTCCTGGGTCAGAAAGACTCCCTGGAGAAGGGATAGGCTATCCACTCCAGTATTCTTGGACTTCCCTTGTAGCTCAGTCAGTAAAGAATCCTCCTGCAATATGGGAGACCTGGGTCTGATCTCTGAGTTGAGAAGATCCCCTGGAAAAGGGAATGGCTACCCAATCCAGTATTCTTGCTTGGAGAACTCCATGGGCAGAGGAACCTGGCAGGCTACAGTCCATGGGATCACAAAGAGTTGGACATGACTGAGCAACATTCACTCACTCACCATTTAAAACTGACATTTAATTTTCCAAATCACTGTTGCTGCCTAATCACTTGTTATTAGTTCTGCTTTGTTTAAAAAAATTTGTAATGTGTATTTATCTTGTGAGTAGGTCTGGGGAGGGGGGCTTCCCAGGTGGTAAAGAACTTGCTTGCAAATGCAGGGGACATAAGAGACACCAGTTCAATCCCTGGGTTGGAAAGATTCCCTGGAAGAGGGCATGGCAATCCACTCCAGTATTCTTGCCTGGAGAATCCCATGGATAGAGGAGCCTGGTGTACTATATAGTCCATGGGGTTGAAAAGAGCCGGGCATGACTGAAGGAAATTAGCATGCAATCACACAGGTCTGGGGTAGGGTGGGAACGGGGACACAGGGGCCTGTTTTTGCTGTGGTAACATGGATCTTGCAGGTCCCTTTTTACTGTGGTGTTGGAACTGGACAACAATAAACAAACAACAAAAATAGACTTTGTTCCAGTGCCATCTTCTCTGGGAGGACTTTCTTGACTGCAATATTTTCCCTCCCCGCTCTCCACTTCTCTGGCATTTCCTATTCACCTTCTCCACTATGCTATTTCTCCGTTTAGCCTCTAAGCCTTGGACCATACACTGTACATTATTCATTTGTTTTCTTCTCTGCTGGAATGCAAGCTCCACAGTGGCAGGGCTTGCTTTCTTATTTCCCTTATTTTTTCCACTGCTATTTCAAGTACCGTTGTTTAATAACTACTTGTGGAATGAGTGGCTGGATATCTCGGAGGCCAGGAAGTCCTGAGGGGCAGGCACAAAGCTGGCCTTGCTGTCTGCATGGCTTCCCTACCCAGCCTCTCACTTGCTGTCACCTCCTGACTTCTCTCCTTTTGGAAAATCAGAAGTTCATACCTCTCTGTGTTTGTGTTTTTACAGACACATTCACTGGTTCCCTGCAAAGTCAGGACAAACCAAGTTCTGTCGGTTTGGTTGAGGAGCAGAGAGAGTATGGATGGTTTTCAGTGATTGGCTGCATTCTGTTAACTACAGATTTTTTTCAGTGTGTGTGTGTGTGTGTGTGTGTGTGTGTGTGCACGCGTGTTGGGGATTGTTTAATAAAGAATTTGTCTGGGGACTTTTCTGAGGGTCTAGAGTCATCAATGTTCTTTTAATTGCAAGTGGAAATTGCAGATTCACCAGTTTGAGCTCTCTTAAGTGCAAAAAGAATGTTCCCTGGACCAGTGTGAATCTTCCCTCCACACTCTCAGTGCAGGGGGCCTGAGTTCGATTCCTGGTCAGGGAACTAAGATCCCACATGCCTCAACTAAGCAGGCACACTGCAACTAGTGTGCCTGCAGGCTATACAGCTCGTGTACTGCGCCTGGAGAAGCATGCAGTCCACAGTGAAGATCCAGTGCAGCCAACATAAATTTAAAAAAAAAAACTACTCACTTAAAAAAAAAGAATTTGTCTGGTTTTCATTCCTCAGCCTGGACAGAAAGCTTCTAAACCCTTGGCATTTCCCCAGTGATAGGGGTGTCTTTGTTATTCATGGTGGGTCTCCTTCTTTGTTATTCATGGTGGGTCCCCAGAGCCACACCTGAGTTTATGCTGAGGTGCATAATGGTGGCCCGTGGATAGTTTCAGGATGGGGGCTTGCCAAGCCAGAAAGACCAATTATGTGATTAAAGAAAGGGTTGGGATTTTAGGCTATGTGACATAAATCTGACTTCCCAACCTCTGGAGAAGAGGCCTAGAGATTGAATTGCTATGTAGCCAAGGACTCAATCAATCATGCTTATATAATGCTGCTGCTGCTGCCGCTGCTGCTGCTAAATCGCTTCAGTCGTGTCCGACTCTGTGTGACCCCATAGACGGCAGCCCACCAGGCTCTCCCATCCCTGGGATTCTCCAGGCAAGAACACTGGAGTGGGTTGCCATTTCCTTCTCCAGTGCAGGAAAGTGAAGAGAGAAAGTGAAGTAAGTCTCTCAGTCGTGTCTGACTTTTAGTGACCCCATGGACTGCAGGCGACCAGGCTCCTCCGTACACGGGATTTTCCAGGCAAAGGTACTGGAGTGGGGTACCATTGCCTTCTCCAGCTTCTATAATGAAACTCCAATAAAAGCTCTGGCCAGCAAGGCTTCGTGCCGGGACGGTGGTGGGTTCTGAAGACATGAAAACTGCTCACTTTGGACCCTCCCAGACCTTCCTTGTCTGATATGTTTCTTCATTGCAGCCCAGTGACAGTCTTGATTTGTATCCTTTATAATGAAACTGCAACTGTAACTAAGAAGTTCTGTGAGTCATTCTAGAGAATTCTCGAACCTGAGGGTATCATGAGAACCCTCAAATTTGTACCCAGTTGGTCAGAAATGTAGAGGCCTGAGGACCCTGGAACCTGCAGCTAGTGTGTGAAGTGAGGGTAGTCTTGTGAGGGGGACTATGCCCTCAGCCTGTGAAGTGTGGCCTAACAACGGGGAGGTGACCTCAGAATTGCATGGCGAGGGGAACCTCCTGTGGTCATCAGTAGAAACTGCAGGCTTACGAACTTGACCTTTCTTAGGTGCACAAGGAAGCATACTGGCTCATGAAACAGGGGAAGCAGGGGCAGGGGGGAGATCCAAGAATAGACCGACTGGAAGCCTGGGTGGATCCAGGGACTCGATGCTCAAGCAGGGAGGCTCCCCACTAAGGCTCTTCTCTAGTGGGGAGCCTGGCCCTACTGACTCCTTTGGACTCCTGGGCTCCCAACACTGAGAGAATACATTTCTGCTGTTGTAAACCACCCAAATGTGTGGTAATTTGCTACGGCAACTATAGGAGGCGAGATCGTGGAGGCTGGAAAGAGCACCATGCTGGTGGTTAGTAGTGTCTGACTCTTTGCCATCCCTATGGACCATAGCCCATCAGGCTCCCGTCCACGGGATTTTCCAGGCAAGAAGACTCGGAATGGGTTGCCATTTATTTCTCCAGGGGAATCTTCCTGGCCCAGGGGTTGAACCCGAGTCTCCTCTGTCTCTTGAGAAGCAGATTCTTTACTGCTGAGCCATGGGGAAACCCAATGGCAGCCACAGGAAACTACCTGCTATTCCAGTGGGTTGATCTGAAAGTGAATTTTTCCCTACCTGCCACTCACTTCTTACCACCCCTGTTAGGACCCATGTGTGAAAGTGAGTCTGTCCTTTCCAGGAGACCTCGGCTCTACAGGCCTCAGGACACCCTCTGCTCTAATGAGCAACCAGTGGAAACAACCAGAGGAGGGGTCAGGGAGACACAGGGAGCCAGTTACCCAGCGAGCCAGCTGGCCGCATTATCACACCTCTGGTTTCCCACTAATGGTGGACTTAGATCTCTCTCTTTTTCCAATTCACGGGACATTTCCAGACTTACAGTGATAAAATGTACTTTTAGTTTGTGATTCTGTTGCAAAGGATACGCTGCTTCTTCGGAAGGGCAGGCTGTTCAGGTCCCCCGAGGAAGAAAAAGACAAGAGTTAGAGCAGCCACTAGGTGGCGAAATCTCTTCCTGCAGCAGGATACCACGTGGACTGCAACCCCTGCCATGGGATCCTCAGAGGATGCTACCCAGGTAGGCAGGCTGAAGCTGCACCTAGAAACTTACATCCAAGAAAATGGTGACTCTGATACTTGATTGGTGATTAGTACATGCAGCGGGACTGCCCTGATGGCTCAAATGGTAAAGAGCCTGCCTGCAATACAGGAGACCCAAGTCAGATCCCTGGGTGGGGGAACACCCCCTGGAGAAGGAAATGGGAATCCACTCCAGTATTCTTGCCTGGAGAATCCCAAGGACAGAGGAGCCTGGTGGGCTATAATCCATAGGATTTCAAACAGTCAGACATGACTGAGTGACTAACATTTCCACTTTCACACATGCAGAAAGAGGGTCGTAAGAACTCTGGAATGACATGCAGGTTTCTGGTCTGAGTTATCAGAAAGTGCTCAGAGTAAAAAGGTATGGGGGAGGAGGTATGTTCTGTGGGACATCTAAGTACCAGTTGGTAGGAAGCAGAAATGAGGGTAATTCTTGAGTGGAAGGAAATTAAAGGCGGAGGATGGTATGTAGAGGTGGGATGACCTTCTCTAATATTACACCCAGCAGAGTGCAGTGTCTAGTGGAGGGGCTGGCAAATACTGTCCATGGGTGGAAATGGCCTGCCATCCACCTTCTGTAAAGACAAAAAGCTCATTTACATGTTGTCCATGACTCATTTCACACTACAAAAGCACAGTGAAGTAAGTTTTGGATAGAATTCATATAGGCTGTGAACCGAAAATATTTCCTATCTGGCCCTTTGGAGAACAATTCTGCTGACTCCTGGTCTAGTTTCTCCCTTCTTGTTAGTCGTTCAGCTCCCCACCTTCCTGTGGGTCCTTCATAGCCTATTTTTCTTTTCTCCTTTTTTGGCCATGCCGCATGGCTTGGGAGATCTTAGGTTCCTGACCAGGGATTGAACCCAGGGCCACGGCAGTGAAAGTACTGAGTCCTAACCACTGCACCACCAGGAAACTCTTCCCATGGCCCAGTTTTCTTTGGGCTTTCCTTTTTCTTGCTGATTTCCAAAAAAACCTTTTATAATATATATTAATCCCTTCCCAGTTTTAGTCATTGCAAATACCCTCTGGGTTTGCCACCTGTTAATTCTGACTATGATGGCTGTTGAACAGAAATTCTTATCTTTAATAGAACTAAATCCATCCTTACCCTCCCTTTGCATTTGGTGCTTGGGAGTTGGGTTTAAAAGATGATTAACTTTAGGACAATTTTTAAAAGGAAAAAAATTCTGAAGCTATGCTTAGAACACGATCACATACAGAAATTTTCTCCAAGCTGCAATTTGTAAAACACCCATCTTACTTTACCACTACTTATCAATACCTAATTTAGGGGTTCTTTTTCCTTTTTTCCCAAGACTACATGGTAAAGAAGGAAGGAAACCACTTGAATTTATTTCTAAGTTTATCTACATAAAGCTTTAAAATGTAAAACTGTACATGGCTTTAAATTTGCATAAAACTCTGTCATCCACAAAGACTGAGTAAAAGATTTATAAAATATGTGTATTGCAAATCCTAGAACCTAAAAAGGTACTACTGCTTTGACAAAGAAACTAGATTTTTTTTCTCTTATACTACAAATATTTATGAAATAGTAGGTGCTGTGTGGGATTTCCTTTGTTGGATTAGACATAAACATAGAAATACAGAAAGTAAACACAAGACCCTTCATGATCCACATTCAAGGGGATTTAGGGATGGAGCAGATAGACTGATAGACAACAAGGCCACAGAAAGCTAAAGAGGATAGTCATTTGAACATTATGGACAACAGCCAGGAACTTCCAAAAAATTCTGTTTTGCTGCCATGACCTAAATAACAAACTTTACAAGGTTGAGTAGAACCCATTAAATGTTTAAGTGTCTCAATCTTTTTGAATTAAAATCTAGGTAATGAATTAAGCTTGTGCCAGGTGGAGATGGACTTTCAGGAGAAAAGTGCTGTGTTTGGTCCCTGCAGTTTAAGGCATGTGTAATCACGGGCACGAGGATTAATCCTTCCAAAGTTGCCTCTTTCAAACTCTAATTATCAAGAAAAGAGTGGAAGATGGTATCAAAATTGTCAGTTATAAACCCAGGAGGACAGTGAGAAAAGTGAGTCTGGGACTTTCTAGAAATAATACAGTGAGAGTTCGTCCCACACTGGGAATTAGGGGGGTGCTCGGTCTTCCAGTGAACCTGGCCACAGCCCAACTTTTCCCTCCTTTTCAAAAATATAATCCTTTTCTCTTCCTAGAGTTTCTGTGTTTAAACAAGAAGTCCATCTTGTTCGGTGAGGGGGTTTCAGCGGTTTTTCTCAGGGTGCAAGTCTTAAGGCTGGGCCTACTTGTCTAGCTCTCGCACACAATGGGGCTCTTGACAGAAATGTTCAAGTGGCCGTGAAGTCTGGAGCCCGGATGCAATCCACCTGCCAGACAGGATCAAAGGTGATGAGCGCAGATAGAAGGCCAAGAAGTTCGACCTGCAGCCAAGTTCTTGTCAGCCTTGATGGATGCGCTAACAGAGAGCAGGAGGGAGAGTTGAGCTTGCTGAGGACAAAGGGAAACGTGAGAGCTCCATCAGCTCTCCTTCTGTTAACAGGCAGCAGATCACAGGCTGGGGCCAGCAGGCTCCCAGACAGGATGGGGCTGGGGAGGACCCTTGGGGTGTAGGATTTCCTCGGGTGGGAGGCTCAGCTCCAGGCAAAGCCCCAATCTATACACACTGGGCTTTCGGAGAAAGGGTGCGCCTAAGCTTCTGTCTCTTTGATGACTTTCGGTTAGAAGATACTTTGTCTCAGACAGAGAGGACATTCCTGGCTCCCAGGACAGTGAGAGCACCACAAACCCCTCTGTGCAATCCATCAGCATTTTGGGATCTCAGGGTAAAAAAAAAAGAATCCACTTGTGCATTCCAGACTCAATGGGGATCGGAAACAGATGAAAAACCAAAACCCAAAACTTGCCTTGCAGGTCTGTTAACAAGGGCAATCTGCTGCAAACAGGCACTTATTTCTCTCCCACGAAGTGGAATAAAATACAGACATCTCTAGAAGGTTTTGATATAATTTATTTACCCTCAGCCATAGAGGCCTATATTCACTGCGTTGCCTCGAGAATTACTTAAGCAGGCTGCTTCCTATGCTCGGCGGCTGGTCCCTTGCCCCACACTCACTGCCCTCCACACATTCCCACTTGGTTCTGCCTCCCTCGAACCTGCCCTGCTTTTATTTTTGTTGTTCTTAACAGCCGGTCCCCTTCCTTTCCATCTGTCTCTAACATCTATTTTCAGGTTATGGCTCAGGCCCTTCCTCCTGCAGCCCTATTTAGATATTCTCAAACAGCTGAAAAACAGGGGTAGCTTCTAATAGTTGCTGGAATTAGTAACGGGATTCATGCTTCTCTGGAAAAAAGCCAATGGTTTTGAACTTAGATCTAATTGCAAAATGGTGTAATATAAGATCAGCAATTATTTTACTACTTATAAGACAAAAATACATGGTTTGATCATTTCCTTTTATGTATATACATAGTTAATATGTTTTAGACTCTTTGCGACCCCATGGACTGTAGCACACCATGCTCCTCTGTCCATGGGATTCTCCAGACAAGAATACTGGAGTGGGTTGCCGTTCCCTTCTCCAGGAGGATCTTCCTGACCCAGGGATTGAACCCAAGTCTCCTGCATTGCAGGCAGATTCTTTACCATCTGAGCCACTAGAGATATAGTTAATGGGTTCTTTAAAATGCCAATCTTATAACAGTAGTCTTTCAATGGCCTTTATTGTTGATGAATGGCTTAGTATTACACCGTGGTGAAGGTTTCTACTCATTAAATATTTGGGTTTCCAGCTGAAGGACCCAGGGACCCCTCCCTCTGCCACACACAGCAGAGCCTCACTATACGCCCATCAAATACAGCAAACACATGGAGTGTGTAGTCAGGACTCAGACAATTTATTTTACTGAATTGAGATTCAAGTTCAACTAAGCATTCTAACAGGTAACAAGATTCAAACATCAGAGGAAAATCTCTTTAAAAATCACAAGCAAGCAAGCTCACACGGAATCTATGGGCTACCAGATGAACTTCCATTTTATTCTCAACACCCATCCGTGTGGAGTGTCGCAAGGTGAGGTGGCCAAATGTAGAAAATGATACAACAGCACAATTCCCCGAGGGTAATTATTCTTTGAATAGAAAACATCATTTAAATAAAAAACATTTAGAGATGCTCCTTTAGTTTGTATAATTCCTAACCTCGAAATAAAATCTTTGTAACAGAACACAGAATTCTCCTTGGTTGGTCACCTCATTCACTATGGAAGAGGACAACCAATAAAAATTGTAAAAAAAAAAAACAAAAAACATAACCCTGAAAGAGAAATAAATAACTAAATAATTTACTTATAGGTAGTTCTGCTGCACTCATTGCACGTAACCACACAAAATTCTAAAGCTGATTTAAAAAAAAAAAAAAAAAGCCTGGAAAACGCAGTTGCCTGTTTGAGTTTCTTGCGAAGTGGTGCATGCTTCTTAGATGGAGAAGTATCCTATGTAGGCCTGAGTTTCAGATTTAAACACCAGGTACTCTACAGCTTTCCCACCTGGGTGCACAGGTATGGTGACAGGAGAGCAAGGGGTCTCCCCAGCTTCCAGGGTGGGGAGCTGCAAAAAGCCAGTGGTTTAGGGTAGAATGTGCAAAAACCACTGGGACCGATCAGTCTGTGATGTTGTTGCAGGGACTCTAAAATCTTCAAGAACATTCTCTGGAGCTTTAAAAAGGAGCAGCACAGGTAGGACGATGAACAGAAGCATCTACTTGAGGAATCTTTCCATCAAACCAAGAGCTAACACAGAACACTGCTCTTTGCGAGGCTCTCAGCAAGTTCCCTCTCACCCGTCTGACTTCTCCTGCTTTCCGTCACTGAAAGTGTCCACACCTTGCTGCCTTCTTGGCCAGCCCTTAACTGACACTATTTCTTTGCTTCCAGAATTAGGCCCCTCCTGTGCCTACAGATGTCACAACAGGGCAGAGTGAGCGCCCACCCCCCACAACAGCATGCTTTAAATTTGGGCATGGGGAAGGGGAGAGTATGTTATCTGGTTTAATAGATAACCAATCTTGAAAAGTCCTCTCTAAAGGGACACTGAGCGTCTGAGGCTCTACAGGTCACATGTAGTCTCTGGTGTGTTATCAATTACTTTTCCTGTAATGACCTTAAAAAAACTGAAAACATTCTCAGCTCAAGAGTCTCCCAGATTTTCCCTGTGGGTGATGGCTTGCCAAGCCTCTGCTTTGATGGGGTACACAGCTCCGAACTATGCATATCTTGAAAAGTCCTCTCTAAAGGGACACTGAGCGTCTGAGGCTCTACAGGTCACATGTAGTCTCTGGTGTGTTATCAGTTACTTTTCCTGTAATGACCTTAAAAAAACTGAAAACATTCTCAGCTCAAGAGTCTCCCAGATTTTCCCTGTGGGTGATGGCTTGCCAAGCCTCTGCTTTGATGGGGTACACAGCTCCGAACTATGCAAAGTACAAGGCCACTGTGCCTTGGGACCCTAACCTAGGGACTCCTTCTGGAGACTGATAGGTCCTGGCAGATGGATGTCAAGCTTACATCTTTCATGCTGGTCTTTGCTGCATTCTCCAAACATACTGAGCTGGACCACGTTAGCACCCTTTATCTAAAAAGTGGCTGTTTACTGTAGGAGGTCTTAATTTATGCCCATTTAAACCTACCTGTGCTAGCTTATCCTTGTCGTGATCTGAAAGGCAAAATCACATATTCCAGGTGCCAGGAAATTTTCATCCTGCAGGTTTGGGCCTTACTACTCCACATGGCTTGTGGTAGAAAAGCTAACGTGTAAACTTACTTTTTGTTCATCACTAATGCCACCTACAGTCCACAGGGCAACCGCTCTAAGAAGTCAAGGAGAAGCATGCCAGCTCTCTCTACCCCTGGGGTACTCATGACACAGCTCATGGTGTGGCTGCATCTTGAAAAAGAACAGTGTTTACCAGGAACCAAGGAATTAAACAGCTGGAGATCAGCATTTCAGAGGCTGGACTTTTTTTCGAGAGATACCTGTCTCCATCCTCTCTGAGATATGTCTCTCTACACACGAGATGCTATGACACCATCTAGCTCCTCCAACCTTCTTGATATCTGAGAGGCAAACTTTCTACCAGCAATTTTTCCATTGTTAGAATATTCACTTTGAAGAGCAGGATCAAAGGATTTGCATTTCTTTCATAAATCTGAAATTTTTTAAGTTATCAACATATAGTATGTCAGGTTTTTAAGTAATTAGTAATTAGACAAGATGATATCCAATTTTTTTTCTAAATTAAATAAGGGCTTAAGAATCTGAATTCTTTCTCTCTTCAGTGATTTTTTTTAAAAGCAGCTGATGACTCTCAAAATATAAATCTGTTACCAACTAGATGGATTTACCTGTTGTGGAGTTAAGAAATAGTCTAGGGGCGTGCATGCATGTATACACACATACACACATACCATCACCTAAAAAACTATGTATGAGAATGTCCAAAGTTTCTGAACTAAATAAATAGGTGAAAAACCACCTGTCTCACAGACACTAATCCAGCTGTCCCTTTTAGGTTTTTGTTTGAAATGTCAAACTTGTTTTCCTCAAAATGTGAGTTGATTCTTCTTTCTCTTAGTCCTGTGGCTTGACAGTGGCCCTGCCAGCACCACCTCAACCACAACAGTCAAGCCAAGTCTCTGAAATACGAGGGCAGGAAGGATACCAACTTGTAGGAGGAAGAAACCAGAGCACAATTAAATAACCACAGATGAATGAGAAATACGGACATGCCAGTTGGCAGACACCAGCTTCTAACATTAAAACCAGTGAAACTATGACTTTTCCACTCAGTCAAAAACATAGTGTTCTAAGGGCGCTGAAATGAAGGAAGTCATTGCCTGTGGTTGGTACCGAGGACTGATTTTTTTCTAAATGAAATGAAATGCAACAGCAGACTCTGAAGCGTGTGCTTTTAAAAGTGGCAGCACTGCACTCCCTCACTCTCTCCCACTGGTGTTGCACGCGAGTGCGCACGCGCGCGCACACACACACACACACACACACAGCACTCGGGTCATTGTCACATTTTTTCAGGTCTCGTCCTATCAGCTTTTAAAAACTGCTACCTCTTGGTGCCTACACCTATCTACCGTGGATATAAACGGTGCTAGTTTTTTAAACCTGCAGAGAAAATAAAACAGTAAGAGCCCTGAACAATAAATAAAATTAAGCATCTCCCTCTTTACGTGAGAGCTTTAGAGACAGAAACAGGGATGATCGGTCCAGTGAGAACATGTTCTGGTTCTGTGAAAGCGTCACCCCTCAGCTCCAACTCCCCTGACAGAGAACAGCCTGCTGTTTTCCTCCAGTATGAAAATGCATCTGTTTAAAATCAAATATGCCTTAGAAAACAACCCAAAATCTTTGTAATTTTTGTCAGACAGTCTATACAGCAAAAATGAAGTGATGCTCCATTTTCCTGACTCCTCTATTCAAAGCTGTACACAGAACAGCTGGACGCAATACTTCTAGGACAGTAGAGTTTACGAACAGAGGGGTTTGGTTTTGCTTCAAGGAACAAAAAGGAAAAAGAAAAACAAAACTAAGTGAAAATGAAGAGGAGAAACCCTGAGGCAAAAATGGCTTTTCCTGTAGAGTCTTCCGGGGCTCGGAGTCCGGTTCATAAGGTACCAGCTATCTTCTGGGACGGAAGACCTTCCTCCAGCCAGATGGTGGCGGCTGGGCCACTGCGTGGGGCCCGCCGGTGGATGCGCCGCAGCCGCAGCAGGTAGAGGAGGATGGCGAGCAGGACCACCAGGAAGCAGCCGGAGAACAGGTAGTGGTTGTACACAAAGGAGAAGCCCCGCCAGTGCGCATGGCTGGCCCGGAAGGCCTCCTGCTGGATGTCTCTGCCCGGAACAAGAACAAGCAGGACGGCTAACTAGGCAGGCAGCAGATGCAAGGTGGCGGTGCCCAGAGACAGGGCAGGGGGGACCTGGTTTAGGACTCAGCTCTGCAGACAGAAACCGTCAGCTCCATCTCCCAGACCTGGTTCCCTCAGCTCTAAAATGCAGGATAATGTGGCCCAGCAGAGGGTGGTTCTGAGTATGAACATGGTAACACATGAAAGTTTATTCGTAAGTCTGTAGCTGTTACCAACACTCTGGTTTGGGTAACAAAAATCAGAGAAAGTTAGAACTGTGTTTCACTAATACACAGAAGCCAATGTGAAATCAAAGCACATGTTTGTGATCAGTCACACCACTTCTCAGTTTCTGCTGTTAACCCAGCTAAATGTGCTGCTGGGCAAGGCTTAACTAAATGAAGGGAAAAACAAAACCAAAACCAGCTAATCCATTTATTTGTGACCCAGGGTTCTGATGTGGGGGTCAACTGACAGCCAGGTCTGAATGTGATGGGGGAAGAAGACACGTCTTTACTTTGTGACTCTGGCTGCAATGCAGTATTTCCACTGAATGTGAAGGCAGACAAAGAGCACTACAGTGTCAGGACATGTGAGTCCCTAGTACAGCTCACAGATCTTTTACACCACACTGGGGTGTTCTGCAGATGCCTCAGAATACCATCAACAGGTATCACTACCCTGAAATTCCAGAAAGTATGAGTTCTGCTGCCAGGTCTTGCTACATAAGGTTCTAACAAGGAAGAATCTACACTACAAATCACAAGTTTGTCTTCTGTAATGTTTGGTAAATATATTGCAATAAACAGTTTCCTCTATAAACTTATGCATTTATATTGTGGACTAAAAGCACGATTTTAGGAAGGGGTCCAAGGCCAGAAGGGTTGAGGACCCTGGAATGGACCCCTCTGTGTCGGGGCTAGGGAACAGACAGCTGATGACAATGTGAGGGGAGGATGCACCGGTGTGGAAGACCAAGTCAGACGGCCCCCTCCCTACCCCTCCAACCCCACCATGCTCCCAGTCTGCCCACAGCCAGCATTAACAACGCCCCAGATGCCCACACCCATGGCTACCAGGATCCCTCAGATGCACAGAAGCACCTTTGGCTGGATTTCTGTTACCAAATTCCCAGCCTTACCTCAACGGTAAGAAGCGGGTCCTATAGAGGATTGCTCCGAGAGTCCACTGCACCTCCTTGTCGTAAACCTGCAAGGCTGTCTTTAAATTTCTGTAGTTGACAGGAAACGAGAAGCCCCTGTGGAACACCTCAAACATCCAGGCAGATTTGAAGCACTGATACCTACAAATGGCACAGACATGAAGGGGACTGAGTCACTGGTCCACACATACACAGCTGTGTGGTTGGTCTTGCCCTCTGTGATCGACGTGGGTGTGCAGGCTTCACGAGGCTGGTCCTCTGAGAGCCAAATCAGCATCTCCAGCTGATTCACTTGGTGTATACTCCTTGTCCCACATCTTTCACCTGTCAAATCGATTCGCCCATGAAACCTGATCTCTATATAATTTAATACGTAGTGCCCATGAGAGACTTTTCCCCTTCAGCTTTCCATCATTTAACTCCTTTCTGAATAAATACTGAGCAAGAGTCACCTCCTTTGAACTTCAGTTTCTTTTTTATATGAGAACATGGGAGGGTCCTTTTTGGCTCTGATAGTCTATGATTTTAAATATTTATCAGAGGCTTGCTTTTTGCAAAGTGCTGGGCTAAGCAAGTAATATGATAGCATCATAAATAATAACATAGACAATGTGGTTAAGCAAAGGATTTTTAACAAGCAACAAATACCTATAAAACAAAACAGAATATGATAAGTGTGCCAGAGTCGTAATGAGGGCTCTGGAGACTTGGAGAGAGGGACAGAGCCTGGCTGAGTGGACAGAGGAAAAAAGCTCTGACCTTTGACCTCTGGGCAGCACATCAATGGCAAAAGATGCACAGGAGAATCCCAGGTGGAAGGAAGACCAAAACGGAGTCCAAGACTACAAGACATGTTTGGGTGAGTCTTTGCCATCTATCTGAAAGGACTCTGGGCAGATGTGGAAGAGCAGGGACCGATGAGGACGCAAAGGCAGACTGGGGCCAAGACTGGACACACAGTTTCTTCAAGGTACCCTGGGCTCTCTGTCCATGACTTACTTGAGCCTGTGGAGGTCGGCATGAGAGGCATACAGTCCTCGGTCAAAGCGTTCCCGCAGGATCGACCACTTCGTGGCACAGTAATCCTGAAAGAAATTTCATCCCAAGTATATCCCTAGGAAAAGTTTATGAAATTTTTTTCATTTAAAACAAGTGTTGACCAAATTCATATTCATAATGAACATATCCTTCCAGTTAGGAAACACAAGGTTAATATATGTCCATATCCCACGAGGACACGACACGCACACTCCGTGAATGCTTCACTGATGAGAGAGACCATGCTTGTTTTTCATCTTAAATTTTGGTCAAGATCATTGTTACAGAGAGTTTCACGGCCCACAGCCAACCTCTTCCAAAGCTGCTGAGTTTCTGTCCCCGTGACTGCATGTGACTGGCCAGATTTTGGAAAAGTGAAGTTGCATCTCAGCTGGTTCAGACTTAACACCTAGGTCCACGGTTACATGGTATTGTGGGAACTCAGCGTGTGTGTTCAGTTGCTCAGTCATGTCCGACTCTTTGCAACCCCATGGACTACAGGCTCCTCTGTCCATGCATTCTCTAGGCAAGAATACTGGAGTGGGTAATCATTTCCTACTCCAGAGGATCTTCCTGCCCCAGGGGTTAAACCTGGATCTCCTGAGTCTCTTGCGTGGGCAGGCAGATTCTTTACCATGTGAGCCACTAGGAAAGCCCCTGGGCACACCAGGATGATTACAAGAGAGGGGAAAGAGGTGCCACCTTTTCCTGATGCCACTTGTACAGATTTATTAGGAGCTAAGACTTACTGAACATTGTGTCAGCACCTTTTCTGCATGTAATGCTTAAAACAGCTCCTTGACACGGCTGCTATTCTAACCTCTGTTTAAAGGGTGAAGAAACTGAGCCTCAGAGAGGCAGTGAAACTCAAGACAGGGGACACAGAAAATATGGTGCTCAGCCTGGGGTGACAGGGTTAGGACACCTGTCAGGCAGAGGAAACGCCACCGCTGAAGACAAGACGGAAGGGAGCGCTGACAGGAGGGAAACAAATCTCTGATACAATTAGAGCAAAAAGTGCTGGGTGGGGAGATGAGGCGACGGCGGGCATGGGTGTGGTAGACACACTAAGGTATTTGAAATTCATCCTGGAAGCAAGAGGAAACGCTGAAGACTCTGAAAAGGAGACCCTGGCGCTGCACTTGGGTTTCAGACAGAACACTGGGGAGCGGTGCGGAGAATGAATGATGGGAGAGAGACCGGAGCAGGAGGACCAGAGGGAGGCTCCTGCAGCGGTGCAAGTGGCAGAGTCCAGGACTGGGACTGTGAGGGTGGACAGAAAGCAGGGAGAACAGGGGCTGAAAAGTTGTTTCTGACGCATAATAATATGCTCAATGACTGCTATAACGGGGTGTACGGGAAGGGATGCATGAGTGATGGGAGTTGGGAGGGGAATTGGATGCCTTGTGATGCCCTGATTGAGATGACAGAGCAGAACAGAATGGGGAGACAGGAGGGGTTGTCGGGAGTTGTGAGGGCTAGCAGGCACTAGGCAGGGGTCACATGTGGAGCCTCTTTCTGGAAGGCAGCGGCAACCCATGCATCCAGATGAGACCAGCCAAGAACCTACAGGTCAGAGGACCAAGGGAGGAGACTGCCCAGGCTTGGAGCCTAGGAGGCTGTCAGGAAGGCAGGGAGAACAAGAGAAGAGGGGTGCTGGCAGCAAAGGGCAGGAAGCTGTGAGGAGCTGCGGGGCCAGAATTACACTCTCACGTGTGAGAGCCGTGATGGCAGTGCGGTCCATGGAGTGGGGCAGAAACTGGCTCACGGGGGGTGTTCTGGCTTCTGCTGTGACTGTTCCTCACCTAACCAAGGCCCAGCCAGGGCTGCTAAGGCGCTGCACACAGCCCTCTGCCATCTCCCACGTCCTGCTCCAGTCTGGGCCTGTCGCTGACTACACCAGCTCCCCCACCAGCTTCCCGGGAAGTTACCTTGGCGGCTCTAGTAAATGCTGCGGCGTCATAGTCTCCGCCCATCCGTAACACATCTTCCGTGCAGTAGTAGAACTCGGAGAAGCCGTAGAACTCGCTGTTCTGGAAATGAATTGGAGGCTGGTAGACCCCGTTGAGTGAGGTTTGCGTCTCGTTTGTTTTGTTCATGAAAGGCTGGATGGTCTCCCGGCACAGGTCAAAGTCCCCCGTCCCCCGCAGGTACAGCGTCTGTCCGTTTTGCTGGATTTCGTCTTTGATGTCCAGGGGTAGGCAGGGGTCCAGGTGCGGAGTGTCAGGAGTTAGTCCGGTCTGTTTCCCCAGGAGTCTACAGGACCAAGAGAAACTTCACCATGAGACTGACAGAAAACCGTGAAGAAGAAAGTGGCTGCCAGTCAGTGTTTCCCAAACTCTGTCCCGTGGAACACAAACGGGTTTCAGGAAAAATCAAGCTAGAAAAACACAGACTTGAGCCCTTCCAGGAGATTCATAACACACACCCGAGTACAGCAGACACCTAAACGGGAGCCAGTGAAACTACGACCTGGTCAGATCACTGACGCTTCTGTCTGATGTCCCTCACCATCGAGGGTACAGTTAGTAAGCTCTTCCGTGTCTCTCGGTCACTGCAGTCCAATGCCCACTCACTGTGTTATCCCCAGCCTCATTCTGGCCACAAATGCCTGTGATTTTAATTATATATAGATGCAATGTGACTGTAAAAAGAGGCGCTGGTCTTGTGAAAGCTGGGTCAGATGCCTTAGAAAAATATGATAAAGGTAAAATGCTAGAAAACTGGTGTCAAATTAGGTATTAGCAAGATTTTTTTTTAAGTTTGGAAAAATTAGTAAAAATCTAGACAGAAAATAGCATCAAACTGCTTCACAGCTGTCTTTAAGGCCTTGGTATTCTTGGAAGAAAGCCAAAGTGGTATCAGATGAGTGGGTGCAGTGCCTGCCAGAGGAATGACAGACGCAGCCTAAGAAAAGCTTCCAGTCCAGAGCCAGAGACTGGCAACTGAACACGCAAGTCAGAACAAGATGCCGGGGGCTGACTCTATTTTTACGATTCTCTGCTCTAACTGAATTTTTCAAGTTAACCAACTATTGATCTCAACTGCAGCAGATAACAATTTTACTGTACTGTGGGCTCTGAGAAGCCCTGTAGAAATCTTCACATTGTTTACCGAAATGCTCTACACTTACTACCTCCCAATGAAATGTCCAGATCTGTCATCCTACTGTGTGTCTTCACTGCTAAAGAAAAGCTCAAGTTATGTTAGTGTTTGACACCAGGAAATCCCGTGGGCCTAAAAGGTATTTAACTATTAGGAGGGCACCTGAATTTAACATTCAGTCGCTGAAATTAAGTCAAGTTTTTACCTGACACTCAACTGACATAAGATGAGGGCAACTCAAAATGGACATGCATGTAATAGATTAAGGTCTTTGCCATTAACTTAAAATATTTGAGTAATTTAAAAAATTAATCATCATTACTAATGGCAAAGATATAAATATGCATTTGAAGGCTCAATTCATAACATATGTAAAAAGTGATGACTAATATTTATAATGATTATATAATCTAGGATGAGCTAAATGTGTATTTCATGCTACAGGTTTTACTTGCTCTATGTCTAAATTAAGAAGTACCACTCCACGGCCCACTGTACAACCTTCTTGACATTAAAACCAATTAGTAAAAATTAGGACTGCAGAAGAAGGTATTTCTCCAAAGTTCTAAATTAAATGTCACTTATAAAATATTTCTATTTTAAGAATATTATTAAAAATTATTTTACCAAAGTATGCTACAATTTGCCATTTTTAAAAAGAAACTGGGACTACTTACTATCTCTTACCTAACACTATTCAACTAACATCTAGAGCAGACAAAGAACCAAGTTTTTACTACTTTTCCTATTCACACACGTGAGTTTCTGGAAAATGAAGAGCTAAATGGCTCAGATTTGGACTTTCTTAAAGGTTAGGGCCCCATAGGTTTATTAAGATTAAATTGTAGTCAATATTTTATAATACCTATAAATGGAGTACAAACTTTAAAAACTGCTAATCACTGTTATACATCTGAAACTTATATAATACTGTATATCAACTACACCTCAACAACAACAAAAGGTCAAATTGATCAAAGAAACACACTATCATTTAGCTCTATAAATCAGGATTTTTCCCATCAAAATTGTTACATCAAAACAAAACAAAGCATAGTAATTAATAACTCTTTACATAACCCAGATTTCAGAGTTTTTTAATTCATCCCAATGGCTTTTCTTTTCTAATGGACTAATTTTAAATAAATATTTGGTATATTCTTAAACATATAAAATAAATTTAAATTGATAAGGTGTTTTTGATATTTTCTATACCAGAAATCTTCATAAACTCATTTTAAAAAGTGTTACTGCTAAAGATGCTTAAAATGACAAACTTTGACTTCTGGATCATTTATTTCTTATGAATAACTTCCTTCCTACGGTCATATTTACCACATAACCGCCCAGGCTGGTTCCCACGACATAAGGCCATCTGATAAGTCAACGCCACCACTACACCCTGCGGCCCAGGTGCTGAGCTTCCCCAGGCTTGGCATTCTGGAATAGCACCACCCAGGGCTTAGAAGTATTTAATATCTTGAGAGCGAGACCTCTAATCCAGCAGGGAAGCCCTGGGTCTGAGAGCGAAAGCCTCCTTGGGAGCCTGGTAGGCTGGGCTGAAGGCAGGAGCCTGTGCCCTTAGATTTCTTCCCCAGCTCAGCAGGTTGGCAGTAGACCACTAACAGTGCTGCGAGCTTCTGCTGACTGAGGGCTCCCTGCTTCGCCTGGGTATGTCTTCTATGAGGACAGACCTAGATTTCAAAGTCATGGCTGAGCAGTGGAAGGTGCCTTACCTGTTTTTCTGAACTGTGCTGGCAAATATTCTGTCTTCATACCTCTGTCGAGCGGCATTGCCACCAAACCCAAGAAACGTGGCCACGTAGACACGGTACACATGCTCCGTTTGGTGAATGTCACACCCCAAGTTAAATTCAGCCAACAGGTTCTTAGCTACTTCTTCCTGCAGATGTTAAGGGCCACAAACTTAGGTATTTTAAGCAAAAATAATTACTTCCTTCTAAAAAAGAGGGATCCTAAAACAGTCTCATCTAAAAGGAGCAAACATTTTGCTCCTGTATTTCCCAAGGATCCTTCTAAGCATCTTTCCTACTTCAACATGACAACCCTGACTTAAAAATTTTCAGGTGGGCTGCACATCTGTGATACCGAAATGACTTTGTAAAAAGGATGTCAACAATGTGATTTAGTAAATCTATTTAGGAAATCCTACACTATGAAAATAATCTTCAACATTGAAGTCTCTATACACAACCATGTCCTTTGCAATTCTGTGACAGAAAATACTGGATGCCACTGAAATACACAATTCCAGGGATGGGTTAGTTATTATTGTAGCAGTTTATGGAGGAACATGCTTATGCACTGTTCAATAAAGGACAAAACTCTGGACAAACAGTAAGATTGTAACAACCGTATTTTTAAAAACTACGAGGAGGTAAAAAAGGAATGAAAATAAATACACCAAAACACTCTTTTTTTTTTTTTTTTTTTGGATGATGCATCCATAGGAAATTTTTATTCCTGATTTTTCAGTATTTTTTTCCAAATTTGCTTTTCTGAATTTCTTGCTTTGAGGGGAAAACGTGACTTTTTACCAAGAGTATAACAGTTTCTAGAGGCATGCCTGGATAGGAAGTAGGAAACACAAATTGTAATACTTGAATTTACAGAGCATTTTTCTAAGGCGCTTAATAAACATGTTAAAAACAAATCAATAATGTTTACTGAGTTGACACAAGGTGTCAAATATACTATATGTGCTACCTCAATCAGTTTTGTAATAATCCTCTGTCAGAGACACTAGCATTCACATTTACAGCTGAAGAGACCTGCTCAAAAAAGTGAAGTGACTTGCATAAGGTCCCGCAGTTAGAGAGGACAGGGTGACAATGTAGCCCAAGCCTGTCCAGCTCCACTCTTTTCTAACCACTCACTCTGCTTGTATTAATCTACAACTGAATGGAACATCGAAAGACACAGAGCATTTCGGGAACCCATCTGGACCGCCTCTGCTCTACACAAGGCCGCCCAGCCTCCTGGGAAACTCGAGGCAGAGGTAGGGCAGATAAACGACAGAGTGAATCACAAGTTGAGAAACCCGGAGCAGTGGATACAAACCCCAGTCTTTACCAGAAAAGTGGAAAGCTGTCGGACCACACATCCGTGCCCCCCACATAAAAGTAATTTTTCCCAGTTACAACTTAAGAAATCTGACGCTATTATATTAAGTTTTACGATACCTGCTGAGAAAAAAAGTGGCTGGAAACAGAAATAAAAACTCAAGTGTGTGGCTGACATACACACCAAAGGAAAATTCTACGTTAAGTTCAGAAAACAAACCAGCTGACTTCAATGAACAAACACAAACGGCTTAGTGGAGGTTTGCCTTGGTTTCCTCCCGTCTCCTGTCGCCTGGGTTGAGAAGGCGGGACCCTCAGCAAGCACAGTAAAGATGTGTTCAGACTCAGAAAACAAAACAAAAATGGATGGAGACAGTTAAATGAAAACCAAACCAAAAGGAAGGAAATTTGTACAGATAATAACCTGCTGTGAGGAGGCAAAGCTTACAGTTTTGGGTACTTCGTATGCTATCTGGGTTGACACGCCTCCCATGTCTAGAATACCAGCTGTTCTTTTACGAAGAATGGCTTCGCTGCTTTCACTACCAGGGATGTTAACTTCCACTACTGCCTCGTCATCTGGAAAGAACAAGAAACATCCATTGGAACGGAACAAATGCAGGGAAGCACAATCTTGCCAACAGTCATCCTGCTTTCAGGGTGGGCTCCAGGGTATCTAGGGGACCAATCCGCTCCTCCCCACTAAGATCAAGTTCACTCAGTGACAGCAGTGCCTCCCACGCTGCTCCCCCACACCCAGCTGTGTCACAAGACTCAGCTCCTTCTCTACGCTTTGCATGAAACAGAAAAAGACAGAAGGTTCAGTCAGACACATTCACTGCTAACACAATACTTACCATCTTCAATATGCTCAAATCGTCCAAGGACAAAATTAATGCCAATCCAAGCATAGACACCTAAAGACATTGTAAGAAGAGTAAAGTTTAAAGACAGTTTATGTAATTCTGATCAGTGCAATCTGTGCAGACATTTATTTTATCCCAACAAGCTGTGAAAACATTATCTGAAGCGATACACTTTTACTGGTGTATTTTATCTTTTCCCAGTAGTTTTCCAAGAACTCTCAACTTTTAATTTTGTAGTTTCATACTATTTGCATGTGTTGAAAATATAATTCCCTAGGCCCTAGTGTTTCTTTGAGATTTGGAGATTGTTTTGAAATACCAGAGTTTTCACTTTGAGGCTAAATCTATCAAGTGCAAGGTTTTAAAAAACAAGTGATCTCTGATTCTTCCACTCCTTTATTCCACGCTCTCACTCAGTTCCCAAGTCTGATTCTCTTTTTATAACATTTTCTATATCCCATCCTCACCTGTTTTCATTATTACCTTTATTTAATCTGGTATAGAGATCTAATTGACCTTCTTGTTCCTACTTTCCATTATAACTCATGCTCTTCTCTACTGGACTGATCTATAGAACAAAGTCAAAACTCCAGAGTCCAACAATTCAAGACCTGTCCAACTTTTCAAAACTGAATAAATTTGACGTGTAACACTGTATAAATTTAAGTGATACAGTGTGTTACTTTGATACATTTATATATGATTGCCCTTGTAGCAATATTATCATCACATCATTACAGTACAGTATTACTGTCTCTATTCACTATAACATGCATTAACTCTCTATGGCTTATTTATCTAGTGTTACAAGCTTCTACCCTTAAACATCATTAATCTTATCTCCTACCCCCATCCCCTGGTAACCAACATTTATTTTACTCTGGGTTCTGACTTTTTCAGATTCTACAAATAAGTGGCATCATACAGTATTTGTCTTTCTCTGACTTACCTCGCTTAGTATAATGTGCAAAGTCCAACCATATAAAAAATAACAGGATATCCTTCCTCCTTTCTCATGGTTACATAAAATTTCACTGTGTCTATGTACTACATCTTTAATTTGTCTGTTGATGAACACCTGAGTTGTTGCTCTATCTTGGCTATTGTGACTAACACTTCAGTAAACGTGGGAGTACAAGTATCTTGTCAGAATTCTAAGTTCATTTCCTTTGGGCATATACCCAGAAATATAAATGCTGTGTCATATGATACCCCTAATTTCATTGAAAGTGAAGTGAAAGTGAAGTCACTCAGTCGTGTCTAACTCTTTGCGATCCCATGGACTGTAGCCCACCAGGCTTCTCCATCCATGGGATTTTCTAGGCAAGAGTACTGGAGTGGGTTGCCATTTCCTTCTCCAGGGGATCTACCTGACTCAGAGGGTAATGCGTCTGCCTGCAATGTGGGAGACCTAGGTTTGATTCCCAGGTAGGGAATATCCCCTGGAGAAGGAAATGGCAACCCACTCCAGTACTCTTGCCTAGAAAATTCCATGGATGGAGGAGACTGGTGGGCTACAGTCTATGGAGTCGCAGAGTTAGACACGACTGAGCGACTTCACTTTCACTTCACTTTCAATGAAATTAGGGATAACATATGACACAGCATTTACATTTCTGAGAACTTACTTTATTGAGGAACTTCCATATTATTTTCCATAGTGGTGAACCAATTTATATTCCCATCACTCGTGTATAAGGATTCCCTTTTCATCCAATTCTCATCAGAACCTGCTATCTCTTGTTTTCTTGATAGCATTGTAGCAGGTATGAGGTGGTAGCTTACTGTGGTTTTATGTTTTCTTAATGATTAGTGATATTGAGCATCTTTTCATGTGCCTGTTGGCCACTCTGACACCCTCTTTTGAAAATGTCTATTTAGTTCTGCCCATTTTTAAATCAGATGTTTTTGTTATTAAAGTTGTATGAGTTCTTTATATATTTTTTGGGTATTAACCACTTACATGAAAGATGATTTGCAAAAGGTTCCTCCTATCTGTAGGCTATCTTTTCATTTTGTTATTTCTTTTTCTGTGCAGAAGCTTTTGAGTTTGACATAGCCCATTTGTTTATTTTTGCTTTTTAGTGTCTTATCCAAAAAAATCATTGCCATGATGAAAGTCTTCCTTTCTTACAAGAGCTGTATGGAATCAAGTCTTATGTTTAAGTGTTTGATCCACGAGACAGGGGTCCAATTTCATTGCTCTGCATGTGTTTTTCCAGGTTTTTGAGCATCATCAGTTGATAAGACAATTTTTTATCCATTAAGTTTTCTTGGCTCTCTTTTCAAGTATTAACTGACTGTATATGCCAGGATTTAACTCCAGGCTCTCTATCCTGTTCCATTGGTTGCTGTGTTTATTTCTGGGCCACTACCACACTACTTTGATTACTATGGCTTTGGAGTAGAGTTTGAAATTCAAACACCTGATTGGCTTTGTTCTTTTTTCCCAGGATTGCTCTGGCTATCTGGGGTCCTTTGCAGTGCCACCCATAATTTAGGATTGGTATATCTCTGTAGATAATGCCTCTGGTATTTTCATGAGGTCTGCATTCAATCTGTGGATGGCTTTCAGTAGTAGTAGTAATATTAACTCTTCTGATCCATGAACATGGAACATCTTTCCATTTGGTTATGGCTTTGATTTTCTTCAGTTAAGTCTTGCCAGTTTGCATTGTGCAAATCTTTCACTTCCTTGGTTAAATTTATTCCTAAATATTTTACATTTTTAATGCTTCTGTGGGTGGGATCGTTTTCTTTTTCAGACGCTTCATCATAGCATAAAGAAATGCTAACGCTCATTTTGCATCCTCTTTACTGAAACAGATGATAAATACAACAATTAATATTTTTGACTGAGTCTTTGGAATTCTTTGTATATGAATGTACCACCAGCAAAGTGCATTAAATTTACTTCTTCCTTTATGGATGCTTTTCTTTGCCTTACCTAACTGCTCTAGCTCGGACTTTCAATATTATATTAAATAGGAGTAAGAAGAGTGGGCATCCTTGTCTTACTCTTGATCTTTGAGGAAATGCTTTTAGTTTTTCTCCATTGGGTATAATGTTAGCTGTGAGTTTGTTATATATGGCCTTTATTATGCTGAGGTCTGTTCCTTCTATACCCAATTTATTAAGGGTCCTTTTTTTTTTTAATCAGAAAGGATATACTTTGTCAAATGCTTTTTCTACATCTATTGAGATGAAGTGATTTTCATCTTTCATTTTACTGATGTACTACATTTATTGATCTGCATATTTTCAATCATACTTGTATCCCAAGGATAATCCTACTTGGACATAGTGTATAATCCTTCTAAGGGGTTCTTGTTCTTAAATATAATTTTATTTATTTACTTATTTTTGGCTGTGCTGGATCTTCACTGCTGCACAGGCTTTTCTTTAGTTGTAGTGAGTTGAGACTACTCTCTAGTTGAGGTTTATGGGTTTCTCATTGTGGTGGCTTCTCCTGTTGGAGAGCACAGGCTCTAGGGCGTGTGGGCTTTGGAGGTTGCAGCTTCCAGGCTCTAGAGCCCAGGCTCAATAGTTGTGGTACACAGACATGTGGGATCTTCCTGGAGAAGGGATGGAACCCGCGTCTCCTGCATTGGCAGGTCGGTTCTTTACCACTGAGCCACCAGGAAAGCCCTAAGGTGTTCTTGAATATTTCTAGAAAAGCCTTTCCTTCTCCTTCATATCTGAAGGATAATTTTACTGGGTAGAGTATTTTTGTCTGGCAAGCTTATCTTTCAATACTTTGAATATGTCATTCCACTCCTTGGCCTCTGTAGAGTTTTCCAGAAAAATCTGGTGACAGCCTAAAGTAGGTTTCTTTGTAAATTACTGTCTTTGCCCTGGCTGCCTTTAAAACTTTTTTCATCACTCTTTTGACAGTTTTAATATGTGTCTTGAAGGTCTTTTGTGTTGAAATCACAAAGTGTTTCCCTTGGCTCTGTGGACTGTATATCCAGCTTCTTCCTCAGGTTTTGGAGATTCTCAGCTACTATTTCTCTGCATGCTCTCTGCTCCCTTCTCTCTCTCTTCTCCTTCTAGGATATCCATGAGTCTTATGGTGGCTTTCCTAATGAAGGCTGATAGCTAAGGGGTTCTTCACTTTTAAAACAATCTTAGTTTTCTCTCCTCTTCTACCTGAAACATTTCTATATTCTTACCTATTAGTTCATTTGCTCTGTTCCATCTGATGTACTTGACTTCCAAGCTTTCTAATGCATTCATCTCATTGACTGAGTTCTTCAGCTCCAGAATTTGTTTGGTTCTTTTTCAGAATTTCAACCTCTTTGGTAAATTATTTTGTTAATTTTATTCCTGAGATCACTGTCTTTCTGAGTTTTCTTGTAGCTCGCTGAATTTCTTCCTAATAGCTATTTTGAATTCTTTATCAGTCAGATTGCAATAGTCTATGTCTCTAAATTTAGTTGCTAGAAAACTGTTTTCTTTCTCTTCTTCTTGTGATATCACATTGCTTGATTTTCACAGTGTTTGATGAAAAGTGTCTCTTCACAGCATTTGAAGTAGTGAATGACTTTCTTCTTTAAGTAAAGCTTTGCTTACGTTCATTCTAACAATTCAACACGTTGGTAATTTGAAGCCTTTGTTTTCTACAAGGTGGCACTACAGCACAGCTTTTGGTTTCTCTTACCTTAGCTGCCTCATCACCAAGGCTGGGACCATGAACGTAAAAAAAGCCAGTGGTGAGGGGAAAAAAATGGATGGTGACACAGCTGGGGAGATGTATGCTTCACACCTGGGGCTTTGGGTGTGTTAAACAGAACAGGATCCTTGAGTGGGGGAGGACATCCCAGAGGTCCGTGGGCTGTCTTCTTGCAAGAATCCCAGAGCAGACAGCAAGAAACTGGTCCCTTCAGTTCTTTCTGCCTTTTTCTCCTGTCTTTCTCTGCTCACAGTAGCTGTGGTCTCTCCAGCTGTACTACTCTCAGTCAGGTCAGTTCACCATCCCAGCTCACCACCTTCACCCTCTACCACCTCTGCCAGAGAGGTCGTGCTGGGCCAGGGCCACTCCTGCTGCCGCCGCCTCTGCCTGGCTCTGCAGACTCCTCTGGGGTCCAATCCACCCACTTTCTTGGACACAGATGAACTGATCTCTTGGGTGTCCTGGTGTGCTATGCATAGGCACTTTTTTCTGGTTATGGATATCCAATTAGTTGCAAATCAAAGGGGAGAGAGAAAAGGAACCATGCATGCCACCATGATGCTGATATCACCAAGACCCGTCTAACCTATAACATTACCATGACCTTTCAAAAGGGCCATCATCCCATCAGATTGAAGTATTTTTATTCCTCTGTCCAGGGTGCAGCTTTTCTGACCTGCGTTGACTTAAATCATTTTTTCTGCCTAGAATGAGCTTCCTATCCCTCTCTCAGAGCCCTAGCCTTACCAGGCTTTGGCATGCTGTGTTTATAATGATCCCTTGATGCCCAGTTCAAATGTCACTTTCTCCATGATGCTTCTAGCTAAGGAAAAAAAAGTCCCCTTCCCTTCAATTCCCATGATAGTATTTCCTTACTTCTTCTGTATGGCATATAAAACTGCCTTATATAAGCAGCTGTTTACCTCGCTTGTCTATAAACAGTTCAATGGCAGTATGTGAATTTCACCTACTTTTCGGCGAAATGATAGATGATTTTGAAATAATGCTTTTTGGTCTCCATCTCTAACAAGCTATTCCCCAAATAATTACACTGACTTGCCATTTCATTCTCAAGTAGAATTATTTCTTGGAAAACAGAAGATTTTCTCAGTGTATCAATTTTCTCAGTGTATCAGTTTTCTCAGTGTATCACTTTTCTAGCAAGTAAATCGTAGAAGGTTCCAACAGCTCGATAATTATCATAATTTCAGAAAGCTGTATAACTTAGGCAAGGAACACAAACCTTTTCTAGAAAAATAAATCCAAAATATGTTTCCTAAATGTGAAGACAAACTTAGTTATTTTTTAATGGCTTAACATTTGGATTATAAAGACTAGTCATGTTAAAAACTAATATTACCATCTAAAAATTGTATTTGAAGGCTATGGTTTCCCAAATTTTAAGATGTTAAGAATAATTTAATAAAGTGTATAACGTGGAATACTGGGAGGACTTACAGGAATAGCTTCCCAAATTTCAAGTTGAAGACTAATATACTAACCTTCTTGTTTCCCTGAAATTACTTCTGCATGAGAGTCAGAAAACAGGAAGTCAAAGTGCACAGGGATGTCAGTCAGAAGGTCTTCCAGAATGGCTTTCTGCTGACTGTAACACAATCCCAAAATTTACATGTCAATATATTAAACCCTAAATTTTCCTGTTTTAAAAAGAAAAAAACAAAAACAAAAAACCCAAACCCTATGGCTCTGGTATATCCTGTGTAAAAAAAGTAAAATTTAAAATCAAAACAATTCACTGAAGAGACTGTTTAAGAAGGAATTTTCAGAATTTGTTTAAACTATGTGATTACTAGATGTAGAATTACAACTGCAAACAATCCTTAAACTAAGAAAATAAAAAATCAGGTTTTTTTTAATGACAACTTTACTGTTTACTCTTCAAAGTCATATATAAATACATTAAAAGGTATTTTGTGAGTTCTGACTATAGGTCTGGTACTGCTCCAGATTTGAACAGAGAATTTTTAATGTCTTTCTTTTGATGACAATGGTGATGGAAGAGGAGGATGAGGAGGTGGGAGAGGAGGGGTGAAAAGGGAGAAAATCCACCACAGCCAAACCACGACTGGCCTGGCAGGCCCCGCCCTCGTGGGGAGGATCACCTTTCCGGGAGGATTCTCATTCCAGCCGTGCAGAGAATGTAGAGAGGGGTCTCTTTGTGTTTTGCCCGTGAACATGCTCTGCAGCAAAGTTCAAGAGTGGAGAAATGTAATCACTGACTTTGTCTGGCGAAGTCGCAAACTCTGAAATGCCTACAGAAAAAGGAGAAGTCCTTTAAATTAATATCCAACATATATTGGGTTGGCTGTAAATGATGGGGATACTACAAGTTCAGTCCCATGCTCACTTCTCAGTCCTAACTGAGCAACTGCTGTGTGTCTGATACTTGGGATCAACTGCATGTCAGCCTGTCTCTGCCTCTAAGAAATATATCCACACTAGCCTCAGGCAAGTTCACTCTCTCTCACAGCTGCCATCACCATCTGTCTCAGATCTCTGAATCTTTTTTTTTTAACTGTTCATACCATTCCTTTAATGTTCATGAAAACAACAGTGATGAACACTTTTATTTCTAATAGATCTCCAAATCTTAACTGCAGCCATCCAGATCTCTTCCTTGACCTCTGATCATACTGACTTTATAATGATCATACTGAAAGTTACTGATCATACCCGTAACTTTCCACAGGACACAGCCATGTCCTTGACCTCACAGCAACATATGCAAATCCAAACTCAACTTCCACTGCAATCCTGCTTTTGCTGCCTGCTACTCACCTTAGCAGCCCCAGCTGAGGGCCCTCATTCCCAACAGATAATCTGGATCTCACTGATCACTTATCCTTGGTTCTGCTCACATTATTTCACTTCTCATCATCTCTTCTGGATACCGCCAGCCTCAGCCAGCCTGCTGCAGCACAGCGTAATCTCCAGTCCTGGCCATTCCCAATCACTCTCTATGCAGAAGGTGTCTCTTGCTTTGAGATCCTCCGGTGGCTCAAAGCCCTCTGAATAAAGCTCAGCTCTAGAACAGTGTAATACATGCTGCGCACTCACCCATCCCACCTCCTGCCACACTCCTTCCATTTGGCTCCAACTACATGACCTAAATCAAATCCCTTATGATTATACAGGGGAAGTGAGAAATAGACCTAAGGGCCTAGATCTGATAGATAGAGTGCCTGATGAACTATGGAATGATGTTAGTGACACTGTACAGGAGATAGGGATCAAGAACATCCCCATGGAAAAGAAATGCAAAAAAGCAAAATGGCTGTCTGGGGAGGCCTTATAAATAGCTGTGAAAAGAAGAGAGGTGAAAAGCAAAGGAGGAAAGGAAAGATATAAGCATCTGAATGCAGAGTTCCAAAGAATAGCAAGAAGAGATAAATTCTGAAAGATGATGCAGTGAAAATGCTGCACTCAATATGCCAGCAAATTTGGAAAACCCAGCAGGGGCCACGGGACTGGAACAGGTCAGTTTTCATTCCAATTCCAAAGAAAGGCAATGCCAAAGAATGCTCAAACCACCGCACAATTGCACACATCTCACATGCTAGTAAAGTAATGCTCAAAATTCTCCAAGCCAGGCTTCAGCAATACGTGAACCATGAACTTCCTGATGTTCAAGCTGGTTTTAGAAAAGGCAGAGGAACCAGAGATCAAATTGCCAACATCTGCTGGATCGTGGAAAAAGCAAGAGAGTTCCAGAAAAATATCTATTTCTGCTTTGACTATGCCAAAGCCTTTGACTGTGTGGATCACAATAAACTGTGGAAAATTCTCAAAGAGATGGGAATACCAGACCACCTGACCTGCCTCTTGAGAAATCTGTATGCAGGTCAGGAAGCAATAGTTAGAACTGGACATGGAACAACAGACTGGTTCCAAATAGGAAAAGGGGTACGTCAAGGCTGTATATTGTCACCTTGATTGTTTAACTTATATACAGAGTACATCATGAGAAATGCTGGACTGGAAGAAACACAAGCTAGAATCAAGATTGCTGG